>JAGDQP010000543.1:16536-155666 GCA_022664845.1 Lepisma saccharinum | reverse complement strand
AGATAGATAGATAGATAGATAGATAGATAGATAGATAGATAGATAGATAGATAGATAGATACTAGTATGTGTGTCTGTATGTGACACTCACAGCTTCTTTCATTTGCATTAATTGGTAGAGATACCATCATAGCATAAACACGTTTCGAATCGAAGGAATTAAATCCCTCAAAAATCACAATCTTTGCTTTAAGAAAGGTGACATGAAACTAAGGTCTTTGTCGAGGTTACCGCGCAACATTCAACTAATGAAACTAAAGAAAAAACTTGAAAATACCATCCACGATGGCGATCTGGAAGGAAACAAGATTCGAACATACTTACCTCCCTACTGGCGATCAGATGTCTCCGCCGTTAGTTATTCTAGCATCAGGGTTAAATTTCAGAATATGGACTAACCATGTGATGTATTGTATGTTGCCTACATGGTTTGTAACTCGATGCGGAATGTGAACTGGTTATATTTATTACTAACGCCAAAAGGACGTGTAAAGTAGTGACCATATATAAGCAGTTGTCTTCAAAGATGGAAGCCGGCAGAATTTTCTGATATTATATTGACTGCAGTAAGAAAACACATATTCCGTTTTACTCATATGAATAAAATGCAGCTTTATCTCAAACTCGAGCTTTTGGATAATAACAGGTATTGCAAAGATAGTAAACATATTTATTTACTCTTATTAAAGTAGGCCTAGATCGTTAGAAGCAGATAAAATTCTCGTATTAACAGATATATTTTGCACTTGTTTTGAGCAGAAATTTTATTTTCAAATATGATATGTATTCAAATTATTACTGTATTCATTTTCTGCGAAAGCAGATATTTCCACAGTATTCTTATTATTATGGTAATCATAACGCAAGTTTTATGTACAAGTTGTAAATATTTTATGGTGCTATGTAATGATCAATGTTATTTTCTTTTCAATTTCTGCTTTGCTTTAAAGGTATGTTTTGTAACGTTATGTAAAAGACTAGTGTTAGGACCTACGGTCGTTCACAACACTTTAATAAACTATTCGTTCATTCATTCATTATTATGTTGGTAACAAACCTTTGAGAAGATATAATATAAATTTGGTTAATTCGTGTTCACATAAAAGAAAGCTATATAAAATATAGTACTTTTTACTGTATGGAGCTGCACTCTACTAATTACATTTTAATATTTATTTCAGACCAGCATTCATATACCGCCAACCACCACTTTCGTATATGACCAACATCTTCATTTTGCCTTTCGAAGGAAAAGTATGGCTATGTAGCATTGGTTTGATTGTTCTGATATCGTGTCTACTTTATGGAGTGCTAAACTGGGAACTTCAATACTCCACGAAGAATGAAAAGAAGCAAAGTATGAGTGATATTGCTATTGTATCACTGGGTTTGGTATGCCAACAAGGTATGCAAAACAAAATACTATCAGAACCAAAAACGATTTCATAAACTTATCAATCGGAACCTAAGATAGGCCCTGACCAACATGTAATCGCACCCCTTTCGTCTCCCTTATCCTGGATTGAGCCTTAGATATCTAAAGGCCACAAATAAAATTCAATAAATCAATTGGAACAGGGGGAATTCCAAGCCAAATCAGTCAGAAAAAAGGTGAAATATCACCCATAGTTTCCGATTTTGATAATATTTGGTACATTGATTCTTGGAAGGATTCGTAGTACAAATTTCGAGTCACAGGGTTCTAAGCCAGCTGTTATTGAGAGTTACCGTGCTTCAAAATTTACATGTTTTGTCTTCAAATGTTGTCGCGACCTACACTTTACGGAAACACACCCATTGGAATTTTATATTTTTAGGTCATGCTTTATGAATTGTGAAAGACAAGATTAGGAGTTTTTGACGTAAACTTTATCATAGAATGCAAATTTGATAACAAAATTGTGGTAGAGTCAATAGTTTTTAAGATATGGGTTTATGATTGCAAAAACAGAATTTTCTGAAATGATGTTCACCTTGCAACGTAATAACATGAATATCTCAAAAGAAACATCAGATACAGATATGAGACTTGCACCATTGGAAAGAGCAGAAAATTTCCTATATAATGTAATAAAAACAGTACGTTCTTGGCGAGTAGTCCATGTATCACCCGTTGCAAATGGTAATGCCACTGTTTACGTGGTGGCGTTGATATAGTCAACAGTAACTCATTCGCTGGTTTGAGAGAGAGGACGATTGTGGACGAGTGTTGCGAACGCACAATATCAAAATCGAACTTAAAGCGTTAGGTTCCAATTGGCTCAATAGATTTAAGTACATTTTATATAACTTTGTTACATTCTTAAACTTTACAACATACTCCAACAACAGTGAAAGATAATATATTTTTAGGAATTTATTTATTTATGGTCTTAAAGCGTAGGTTTGTTGATCTTGCCGTAATAACATCATATGAATGCAAGGTGGCATTGCAAATGATTTATTCTCACAAACACGGAGAAAGAGAAGGATAAAGAAAGAGAGAGAGAGTTCAAACGTGAATGTACTTATACTGCTGTTGCAAAACAATAAGTTGATTAAACGAGCCCATAACGTATATTTCATTTTTATAGATGTTTTACATCAACATCATCCAAACATCTTCTGGCTTACCAGTGCCTTTGTTACTCTGGAGTTCTTGCTGCGAGGCAGTTCGTCTTAGATATAGGCCTAAGTATTTTTCCGAATAATGTATCCTTTTCACCACATCTGAGTGTGCGGCAAGATGTCAGACAGAAGTCGTTTTCGAATATTTTTTTCTAAATTAAAGAAAAGTTTTCGAAAGATACTTATTCTTCAAATCGGGGAGAAAAATAAACAGGGATGAATCAGAGCTGAAACCGAGTTACATGGCCTGACCCGAACATAAGTGACGCTGCGACAGAGTCCGAAACTTGACCGGAATTACCTGGTCTAGGTAATACAATTAACTGCAAATTTTGGCGTCCTATTTTCCGTGCTCTGGGGATAACATCTCCGGTCCTGGTCACATCTGAAAATACAATGTTCAAACACAAGGAAATAATTAAACATCCTGCTTTGCCCTCCGGGTGGTCTGTCCCACGCTCCACCGCCTTCACCTCCCAAGAAGCCCAGGAATACCAAGGACACTCTGGTACCCAATTTGATAGGAGGCTGACTGCACCTCAGAGCGCCAGACAGGGGAACACTGCGAGAAAAGTCTCAAGTGTCCTAAACTCGGGCCGCCCGACTCATTATCAGACGCGCTACTGTCTGAACCACGCCAATTTCTCAAAAATAACAGCTGCACACAAATTTTTATTATAAAAATTACTTCTTCGTATCGCAACATTTCTGTTCAAAATATGTGGTAGGGGCTTTAAAAACACTCGTGGGAAGAGAGCGTTCCATTAAATTTCTGCGGGGGAGGTGTCGACACACTTTCCATCTCAGAAAGGAATTAAAAAATGTTTTTAAAATCATAGGAATGACCCTCTGTCCTGGTTGTCACTCCTCTTAAAGCCACGCTATTTTAAATATATACAAATATATTCGTTTGCAAAACTTCTCCCGTGATAGTCGTAACTTTCCACTTGATCGTGTCTTTGAATTCGTCCAGTATATTTGCCACAACGTTCCTATATACATAAGTATTACGGTTCCGCAGCGAGAATAATTATCTCATATGATTTTAAGTGTCCTCTGTGGGTAAAACTTTGGTAAACTTTATTTTTATATGGGCCAGACTAGGAACTTTGCACTTCGGCCCGTCACGATTCGTCCTTTAGACATTAAAATACACACCTATGCCCCTGCCGAGACTCGAACCCGGGACCTTCGAGTCGTTGGCCTACCACCGTAGACCGCACGGCTACGTGGCCGGCTCCTCTGTGGATGAGTGGTAACGCTCGGTGCCTTGGCTTCAAGGGGTCCTGAGTTCCGGGCCCACCTTAAACTGTAGGTCCCGTCCTCAGGACGTCATCTTCATCCGATAGAAGGCAATGAAAAGCCATTATCGGTTCATCTTGCCCAGGAAACTTCGAGCCAGGATCTGCATTCGGGTAACATAAATACATAATAATACATAAACATAACATAACCATATAATATAAACATATGTATAACATAAACAAAATAATACCATAATTCGCCTCATTCGCCGCAGGAAAGCAATGGAATAGTATGTTAGGCTGAATGTCTGAAGATCTGAACCGCAGTCCTGCTGATTACATTAAATATCTGCAACTTAAACAATGAATACTAGCTGTCTGAAAAACGAAATGAGAAAAAATACATGAAAAGAGCGACGTTTTTTTACTTAAAAAATAATGTTTTTTTTTCATAACACTAGTCGTCGCTTTTCAGTGCAGGTCCTAGCTTACATACTTGTTCTCTACTTTTTGAATTTATTTTAAGGCCTTTAGGCAACTATGGCTCAGGCCGTATGGATGATGGGATGAATTGGTGGAATGAAGAAAGTTCGAGGAAACAGGAGTACCCCGAGAAAAATCACGCACACGGTGTTTGTCCACCACAAAGCCCACATAGCATGAGCAGGGATCGATCCGACGACCTCTAGCACCAGAGGTAAGCGCTCTACTAACTGAACCACCGTGGGCCCTACTTGTTCTCTAAATTTACGTTTACAAAATTAAATAAAAAGGAATTGACTGGTACGCAGTTTGCTCCGGTTTGAAAGTTTCGTATAAAACACAGACACACACACACACACACACACACACAGAGAGAGAGAGAGAGAGAGAGAGAGAGAGATAGAAATATGAAGGCTGCACCCAAGTTAATGAATAATTACATTTGATCTATTTAACTTTTATTTTCTTACGTATCAAAAATTGTATAGTTCTTCAAACAGGTAGACCAAATGACTATACGGTACCTATATTCCCACGCTAACTTGAATTCATGTCTATTTACGCAACGTAATGTACCATGTTCTGTGCAAAAACCTACTGAGTTTTCAACACTGCAATGACTGAATCAAGGATGGACTGTCACGTATGAGCTACTTTTTGTTTACGTCTTAGTTCAGTGTTTTGCCACTCGACTCAGCGGCACTTAAATATGAAATGACTTATAGATATCATATATCTGTATTTACATCAATATATATATATATATATTTGCCGTTGACCTTGCAACGTAACATCATGAATATGTAAGGAGGAACAACAGATGCAGATGTGGAACTTACACCATTGGAAAGAGCATTTAATTTCCTTTAGTGGTACGTAATAAAACCATTGGAATCTTAGTGGGAACTTCATCTGCTAAAGATGTCGTTTTTGTTTTAACAAACAGTAGCATGTTATTAAAATTTCACTGTTTGTCAGGTTCTAGATGGTAAAACGGTCAATTGGACAAACATGAAACTTTATGTGAAAGTGGTTAACGACATATGAAAGAGAAATATTGAATAAAATATTCAATTAAAAACCTTCAATATGTTCTTACTCTTTATGGACACTTTACAAGCAGTTTGTGAACATATTATAGATTTCTTAAATTATACACAGTATGTTTGTGTCTGTACCAAACAAATTTCAGGCTACAAAATATACTCAAAGTGTCCAGAATATGGGAATAGTGGGAATGATGTGGTTCAGAAATGGAGTGGTGTCTGACTCGTGGCATTCTCCTTCCAATCCCCGCTTCTGCCACGTGGGAGTTTGTGGTGGACGAACTCAGTGTACGTGTGTTTCATCGACCTTCTCCTCCCACTTTCTTCATTCGATTAACTCTCCCATCATCATACATCTGACCTGACCAAAAGGTGTCTAAAGATTTTACATAAAATTGAAGTACAAATACAAGCATTTCACTAAGCAATTCCATTCGTATTTTAGATACATTGTTGTTATGCCCATCTCTCGATCGTCACTTGTTTGGATATTCACTTGGTAAAACTTGTTCTTCGAATATCCCGATAACTAGAAATCGCTGAGGTTGAAATCAGGAGATCGGTGGCCAAGCATTTGGAAACGAGTAACTAGTTATTGGATTTGCATCTCATGCGTTTGTGAGAAACTGTTTCACCTGACAATCGATGTGAGGTGGATCCCAATCCTGCATTAAAGCGGTTGTGTCAATATCATCTCTGTTTCGTAAAGTGGTCATAACATGTTGGCGAAGCAAATACTATACCACTGTTTTACTACACAAGTCTATATAAAAAAATCTGTACTCTTTCCAATGGTGCAAGTCTCATAACTTCATGTGGTGCTCTTCCTGAGATATTCATGGTGTTATGTTGCAGGTCAACACCACTATTTATAATGATGTAAAAACAAAACAGTGCATTGTAGATGGACCTCCCTCGAAGACCCGCTGTTTTATTACATCATTCTATAGAGAATTGTCTGCTCTTTCCAATGGTGTAAGTCCCATATGTGCATCTTGTGTTCCTCCTGAGATACTTATGGTGTTATATTGCAAAGTCAACGTAATTATATATAAATAATGATATAAAAACAAAAAAAGTGCTTTTATTACACCATTCTATAGCAAATTTTCTAGTCTTTTTTAAGGGTGTCAGTCCAGTATCTACGTCTGGTGTTCCTCGTGAGATATTCATGTTATTATGTTGCAATTTCCACACCATTATATATAATGAGGTAAAAGCAGAAAACTGCTTTGGAGATAAAGTTCCAACCGAGAATGCTCTATTTTTATTACATCATTCTATAGGAAGTTTCCTTCTCTTTCGAATGGTGTAAGTCTCATATATGTATCTGGTGTTCATTTTGAGATATTCACGGTATTACGTTGCAAGATAAAGATCATTTCAGAAACTTCTTTTCTGGCAATCATAAACCAATATCTAAAAAAAAACTGTTAGCTATACCACAATTTTGTTATCAAATTTTAATTTTCTGATGAATTTTATACAAGAAACACCTAATCGTGTCTTCTACAATTCATAAACATGACTTTAAAATATAGAATGAGAATGATCTCCTTAAAGTGTCAGTCGCAACATTTCAGGACAGAACATGCTGAGCTTGGAGGGCTGTAACTATGTATACAGGTGACCTAGAAACCTATAAGTTGGAATTTGTACTAAGAAAGCTATCAAGAATCAGCATGCGAAATTGCATCAAATTCGGAAACTATTAATGACACGACCTACCTGAAATGGCATGGAAGTAATCACCGTTGGAACTTTATTTTGTCAAATTAATGCTAGATTATAACAACATTTTAAAGTCAAACTTAGTCCTCACATTCAGAGTACAATAAACAATAGAAAGTAGAGAAAAACAACAGCTTTTGCCACGTATATCAATGTAATTGTCTTGAACACCGAAAATTCAGTCATGTATCTTCAGAAGGAGTTCTATCAGAAAGAAGTAGATAGATGTGTTCACGTTAGCTCAGTGGTAGAGCGCGTGGCTTTCAATCGTGAGGTCTTGGGTTCGAATGCCGTGGTGGAAAATTAATTTTTATGTTATGATATATTCCTCAAGGCATGAATAATTAGACATAAGTAATTATCATATTTAAAATATAACATCAGAGAAGTGGCGAGTGTTGACAGAACATCATTATATTATAAGTGAACGTTAAAAACAAATTAAGTAAATGTTACATCAAAAGTCGGATCCAGGTGCTATACAGCAAATTCCAGTTCCCAAAAATGCTTATAAATTCAATATCCCTAAAGCTCATAATCCCCATGAATGATATATCACTAAGATACTAAACTGTTCTTCAGCAAAGAAGACTGAAGTTCTTTCCATGGGTTTGAAATGCTTTCTCTCTCTCACTCTCGCTCTCTCTTGCTGGCAAATTTTGTACTTTTGTCAT
This sequence comes from Lepisma saccharinum, assembly GCA_022664845.1. Lineage (NCBI taxonomy): Eukaryota > Metazoa > Arthropoda > Insecta > Zygentoma > Lepismatidae > Lepisma > Lepisma saccharinum. The sequence continues at coordinate 147,881 of JAGDQP010000543.1, read as the reverse complement.
CTGATGAAGAGAAGTGTTTATTGTCTTATTAACTAATAGGAAAAATAGCTGACCTGACCAAAACTCGAACCCACGTTCGTTTAGTCTTTGTTTAGAAAGCAAAAGTTTTAACCACAAGCTATTTTTATAGCTAAAAATGTTGCCAAGATTTGTTTTATTAAAACACCAGCAGGTTGAGTCACGCTAAGTAGACCATTTTATACGTTAGTGATTTTAGATAAGGAAGATTAAATTGGATTTATTTCCGTCTGTTGTTTTCGTAACAGAGCAAGCCTGTGGATGCTTTTCTAAGTTTAAATCCAGAATGTATATTTTATAGGTGCAAAGGTAGTATAGCAATTAATGTTTTTTTTATTAAACCTGTTTTACTTATTGATGAAAATTTATTTATGAAAACTATTATTATTTTTATTATATTCCTTGTGCCATTTTAAGATTCCTTGCGCGAATGTTAACCAAATTGTTCCCCACAAAGGGTGTGCCCTACAATTAACCAATCGCATGCCAGTTACCTGCTGCACGTGTTACATAAAAAGCCTAGTCACGTGTCTTATTTCCAATTTCTGTGCTTAACTGATGGCGTTGTCCTGGTTCATTTGCACCGTTGAAAAAGTCCTTTTTCTTAATTTTCTTCGCGTTATTGCGGTGTTCATACTTTTTCTCAAGCTAATATTGTGTTGCTCAAATCATACAGTGTTCTGCAACCAGCCAAACCCAGCCCGGTGCAGGCTACTATTTATTTTAGGATAAAGAAATCTGTAATAACAAAATATTAGCATATGTTTTTAAAATATATACATACATAGAAATATGTAAAAGTAACAATGGAACGTTGTATTGTCACCCGACTTACATCGCTGTGCAAACGTTCATCATAGTATGACGTCGGCAAATTAGTTAAATTAACGTCGCAAGTTTTGAGGACACCACGCACCATTGTCAGCTAAAGAAACGAATATAGAACGCCTTAAAGCCCACAATAATGCTGTTTTTTTATTTCTCTGGTTATGTTGTACCACTTTAGAACATCCGAACAATGCATGGATATAGAACTACTAAATATATATTTTTTGTTTCAACTGTTGTCTACTTTTTTTTTAAATTCAATTTTCAAGTTTTCTAAATTCTCTCAAAGTTTTAATTTTGCACCAGCAAATCTGCAAAAGTTATCATCTTGTAGAGCTTTAAAAATATTTATTTTTTTTAAAAAAAAAAGAACGTCATCGTAGGAGCAAATCCGACTGAGATATCGCTAAACTACCAAAAACACTTTAATTTATTTTGATGCTAGGGTAGCATCATTTGCGCTGACATTTGATGGAGAGCCATCATTTTTTATGGTGAATATAGTAGTAATTTTATTATTTATCACGATTCCTTCCAAGGCATTTTTCACCATCTTACCCTGCTAGACTCTTCACGAAATAGTGGGTGGAGTTTTTTACTCTTGTAAACATGTACGGAAACTTGAATCTCTCAGAAAGCAGAAAAGCTAGAGAGCTTAATCAAAAACCGTTGTGTAACTCTTGAAGTACGGTATACTTCAAAGATATGGAATCACCTTTTCTGAAAATTGATTTCTTTGCTCCAATAATTAGGCTGGAAAATAAGTAACAAATTGTATAAATTGCGATTTTAACTTTTTTTTTTGAGTGAAGGGATTGAATAAAATTCTGTAAAATTCTGTAATATTTCGACCTACTGACCGAGTGTATGCACGCAAAAATATAATGGCCCTAAATCACCCTCCTTCGTTTTTACGGGTGTTCAAACATGACTCTTTGCGAAAAATGCCGGATTTCGGGCTTAAATATCTCAGATAGACCTCACGAAAAAGTGTGAAATTTGGTATCGAGGAAACTTGCATGATATTTCTTTAAAAGACGTTCTGATAACTTCAGGTATGTAGAAACCCACGTACGAAAACTATTTTTTTTAAATGGTGATGTAACCATTTTCTAAAATTGTCCAGGAATGACGCAATTTTACTATGGTGCTCTGTCTGTAATAAAACAAAAGTTGCATACCACAGTGTCTAATTGGTACTTGGTTCAGAGGGGGACCGCAAAGATACCGGGCTCTACCCCCACTTTACAATCCTGCAAGTGCCTGTAATGACTGACTGTTGCCTAACATCGGCCACTGAGGAGACAGAAGAGGAACAAAAAGACAATAGCGTGTAGAAACATACCTTACCTGTGTAAACAGTGCAAACAAGTGAGGTGATGGACAACATGGATGAAGCAGAAATACCGGAGGACTGGACGGTTGCTATAGATAATCCCATTCCCAGTGAGACTGAGGAATCTTTGCCTTCTGAGGAGGTAATTGCGCTAGTGCTGGATGGTGAACTTGAAGCAGAACATGACAGTGATACAGAGGTGAAAATGATGTTTTGGGGGAGACTTTACCTCTGGTGCGGGGACATATGGCGGACGGTGCGACAGCTGTACCATGAGGTGGGACTCACGGGGAAACAGCTACAGTGATCCCACCAGATGAAAAGGAAGAAATTTTCAGAGACAACGGAAAGGCCGCCAGTAGTAAACAAGTGGGCAAGGGAAGTGCGGGCTTCAAATAGAAAGCCGGAACTAGGTTTAAAGGTGTAGATAAACAAACACGATTGGCTGATAAAAATAAAGAATTACGAGTGGTGAGACCTAAACGAGATGCTAAGTAAACTTGCCTCTTTGTTTGGTGACGTAAGTTACGATTTTTTATTGGACGCATTCCAGACAGCTTTGTGTATTAAGTTTGGCTAATGCTTTACGGCTTTTTTTTATCATGCCAATACCGGGTTGGAATTTGACATCCATTTACTTTGTTAATGACTTCATATTTACATATTTAGAGAAGTTTTGTAATGTGAGTTTCTGTTGATAGGATGGTTGATTTCCTTTCTTCTCCCCCTCCAAATTTCAGCATCAGAGCACTAATTACAGTGGCTACTATGCACACCTTTCGAGTTGCTACAGTCAACATCCATGGGTTAACGATGTACACAATTACAAGCGCATAAGGATTTTTTAAGGAAATATAATATTCATGTTTGTTATGTTAAAAAAAACGAGTTTTAAATGAAGCTTATTTTTTTCAATTACAATGTACTTCAGAATGTATCAGAAGAGGCTTTAGGCATAGCTATCTTGGCACAAAATGATTTAAATTTGACATAGGTCCGCCCAATGAAAGAATCACTATAGCGAATGTATTAAACTATCATTTGGTGTCAGTCTACGGACTGAGCACGAGTGCTCCTGTACACAATAGAAACTTTTTTTAAAATGACTTAGTTATAACTTTATATAGAAAAGGAGAGAATATGATAGTTGGCGGAGATTTTAATGCCACCCTCCAGGCGGGGAACCCGCACCATATAATATTATTTCCCCTAGTTTGCAAAAGATAGTAGATACGTTTGATTTAGTGGACATTTGATCCTTGAAAAAGAGGAACAATTCGGGCTTAACCTTTTTGACATCTCATTCGCAGAGTCGGCTCGATCGTTTTTTTAATTAGTGGAAATATAGTGGAGCAGGTGACTAACATCGAATTAGTCGGTACAAGTTTCACCGATCATAACGCGGTGATATTACACATTAAACTCTCTCCGAATCAGACTTATAGGAAATCGAACTTGTATTATATGAACACTAGTTTATGTGTAACACATAACTTTCAGGAATGCTTCCGGAAGAAATTTCACCAAATGTACCAGGCAAAGAGGCCGAACATGTCGCTGAGCCACTGGTGGCATGTCCAAGGTAAAAACAAAATTAAATATTTTTGTAAGAGAAAACAGATTGATAAGTATCGCCTTTTGAGAAAACAAAAGAATACTATCACCGGTTATTGCAAGACTCTTTGAAAAGTTATATACAGGTCGATCATGTCGCATCTTTTCATATCAAAAACATTTAGGCTCATCTCCTAGAATTGTTCAATTTTCACAGTCAGGGTATTTTGATACGATCTAAATGTAACATTGTGGACACGACAGAAACGTTATTAAAGAAGAACGTCTCAGGGAACAACCGAATCATATTGTTCAAATTCAAGATGAACAGGGAACTACCCATAGTTATGATAAAGTGCTTCCTTTTTTGTATCGACATTACAGACAGGTATAGTATTCTATAGTATACTACATCAAAGTATAGTATTCAAAATGGATGAGCTATTGATGAGGTGAGTATAGTATTTGAACTATGAGGTGCCTCACATCTCGCCGGATTTAAGCGCAGCTTTAGATGCTCCTTTCACATTCGCAGAAGTAGAAACTGCTTTAAAAAGGGAAGAAAAATAAAAGTGCGGGGGTGGACTCCACTCCTTATGAATTTTACCAGGCGTTTAGCGACATTTTCGTTCTTTTTCACGGATATATTTAATGAATTCAGAATGCTGAAACATATTCCGATCGAGATATTGGTCGGAATTTTAACACCTATTCCCAAATTGGGTAAGAGTTCCCATGTAAAGAACTTACGACCGATACAGCTTTCGAATACCGACATGAAAATCTTTAGTCGTTTTCTGTTTCAGAGACTTCAGAAAGTTTTACATCTCCTTTTGCATCCGCAGCAAAATGGGACAGGGGCAGACCCACTCATGTTCTTGGCCTTAGCTAATATTCGTGATTTTATACAGTTTCGCGCAGTACAGAGTTACCCAGTATGGGATTCTTAGCGCAGATTTTGAGATGGCTTTCGATAGAGTGTCTTTTGACTACTTAGAGGATCCATCAATTTTATAGGTTTCCAGTCCAGATATTAAAGGCTCAATTACCAAAGGCATATTATAGAGTCCAGAAACTGGCGGTAAAAATACATCAGCAGACCACGCCTCGTTTTACTGTACGGGGTAAATCCCTCCCCCAAGGAGATGCACTCAGCTCACTTACTTACAGTCTTGCAGTTAATTTTTAGTGTTGACCACATTTTAAAGCAAGGGTCCCAGCACACTTTATCCCTGACTGTCCAATCTTACGAGTATGTGGACGACGTGATGGTTTACTTACAATCCTTGCAGGAGTTACCACGTATACAGTGCGCACACGACAACGAACGGGAGTTACCAGGTATGCAATGTTCACTCGACAACGAACGGGAGCAAAGCTCAATCCGGACAAGACGCAGATTATGAGTTTGTCGCAACAAGCGAATACCGCATATGACCAGTACTTCAAGATGGGCAGCGGAGTACGGATTTTGTGGATCTGGTGGGATCGGGACTTTGATGAAATAGTCAATAAGACTTACCAGCAAGTACACCAAAAGGTGTGTTTCCTTTTGAGCCATAAGAAACGAAAAATATTCTACATACGTTTGTTCTCTCGTGCATTTGGTATAGAGCACAAATCTTGTTATTCCCTCGATAGTTTATCAAAAAGGTTTAAAGTCAGCTTTTACTTTATTATGGCACCAACAATCGTTAATGGTGGCGTACTCTACTTTGATACTGCTCCGGGATGAAGGGGGAATCCAGTTCATGAACGTATGGTTACAGGCGAGAAGCTTGATTTTGCACAGCCTTATTCAAATTCTGACCCTTTATGAAAATTCAATGTCGTGGATTTATTTCCGGTATCACCTCAATCAATATGATTTTTCTGTCTCCTGGGTTCTGCTTATAAATATTCCTCCTGCCCTGAGGAAAAATGAATATTGTACCATAATCTTGATTGAAATCGCCGATGCGCAAGCTCGCAATGTAGATTTACAGGCTGTGTTATTTAAACAATTAAATCAGTATTTACAGCATAATTTGAGACCTCTTGAAACTACGATTCGTTGTATCCAAAAACTACCGGAAGTAATTGGGACCAGGTTTGGCTCAATCTTAATAATGCAATATTAAATAAGCGACAGCGGGTTGCCTGGTAACTGATAGTCCATGATATATACTTTACTCGTGCAAAGAAAAAAAACATCTAGGTTTTCAATTGTTTGAAATTGGTGAAGGTTGCGATCAGTTTGAAACTATAGAACATAAAATACAGTAGTGTGTTAATATACGTGATATCTGGGAGGTTGTTGTAAGTTTGATAGCCAACATTTGTAGAACCTCTACACGATTGTTAACAGTGAGTTCTTTGATACGTTCTCCGGACTTTAAATACTTCCCATCCACTAAACAAAATGCTGTAGTGTGGCTTCGTAGACATACTTTGGACTTTACTTTAACTCCTAGGACTGAAAAATATTATGCAATGTACACAGCTTATTTGTTAGGTCAGTGCCGAAATTTAGAAAGTAATTACCGGAAGGCACGTTTTCTTCATTTTTTTAAAACCTACAGCTGAAATGCAACAGTATCTGATCGCACCTTGTATTTAAGTCTGTAAACAATGTAAGTACTGGTTTTGCACTAATCTAGATAGAGGGGGGAGAAGATTTTCTATTTTTTTTACTTGGTGATTTACGAAGGTTCGTTGATTTTTTAATATGACTCTTGCATAGAATAGTAAGTACCATCAGCGTAGTCTGCTTGTAACATCAAAATAAATGTTAGGAAATTTTAAAAAATGTTAAAACTTCGCTTTCTAAACCAATGCCACACGGACATTTGTTCGAGCCCTGGTCAAGTTAAACATTTTTTCCTTCTAGCTAATTAAGCAATAATAACTTCTCTTTATCAGGTGACAAAGTATAGAATTTGCAAACAAGCCAGAGAGAGAGAAAAGCCTCACTACTTCCAAAGGAAACAAGCATTTTAGAGTATTTCTTTACTGAAGTACAGTTTAGTCTCTTAAAGTGACTCATTGTTCGTGGGATATCGAATTTATATGAACTTTGGGGATCGTGAATTCGCTTTACAGTACCTTGATCCGACTTTGAAGATAACAACATTTACTTAATCTGTCTTTAACGTTCACTTATAATATTCCGACGTTCTGCCAACACCCACCACTTCTCTGATGTTATATTGTAACATAATAATTACTTATGTCCTGAAATGCTTGTATGAATACATATAAAACTGATTATTATATTTTTATCTAATCATTCATGCTTTGAGGAATATATAATTAGATAAAAATAAATTTTAAAGAACAAGATTCGAACCCAGAACCTTACGATTAGAAGCCACGCGCTCTACTACTGAGCTAACATGAACACATGTATCAACTGATTATGTTACTTTTTCTACACTTAATAACGTTTCAACATGTCTTATTGCACTTAAAAGAGAAAAAAAAAACATCTGCACATTTTTTCCAATTACGAAGTTTCAGGGTTCGAACATGGCATCTTTGTTTTGCTGTTTCCGAAGACACCCGAAGTTGGAGTTAGACAATTTTTGGCTCAAAAGAAGCTTTTCAATGGGCTCAAACATTTTATAATAGGCTGTGCATTCTTCAATATAGACATTTTTACAATTATTCTGTTAGAGAATTGTATTCTTTTTGAGCCTACGTTTATTCACTAATTAAATACGTTTCAATATAGGCTACTATTATGTGCTGTTAATTTATTTCAATGATAATAAAACGATAATGAAGTTGTTTTTTCCTTTGTTCCGTTTGAAATGCGTTCACTTAGATCTTATTTACTTTGAATTCAATTACATGTCTACTCAGAGTATTTTTAATATTATTGTTTGTTTTATTGTAGGATCGGAGGTAAACCCTCGCAGTACTTCTGCAAAGGCAGTATTCTTCTTTCTGTTGGTGTTTGCAGTATTTTTATTCACTTCTTACTCAGCGTGCATCGTGATTTTTCTTCAAACTTCAAGTGCATCAATTAGAACAACGCAAGATCTTCTGGATAGTCCAATGTCAGTTGGGGTATTTGATGTTGTTTACAACTATCGAGTCTTCAGGGTAAGAAACTTATGGAGTGGAATACATGTTAGATACGATAAGATAAAATGAATTGTATGGGCGGTAGCAGCACTATGATTTACGCCCTTTCCGGAATAAGTGTTAGCAAATAGTAATGCATTTAAAATTTATCACATATTATCGTTTGAATTGGAATGTTTCCATTATTGCTGGTTAGATAACAGCGAATATGATGATATATTGAAAGCCTGCCTCCTTTACTTCTTACTTGAAGCCAGTAACGAATTCATTCACAAAAATGTAACCCCGAGGGGTCAACCGTGAAGTTATGGACGAGAGTAACGAACTTTCAGAATTTCATCTTCTGAAGACGATACGGTTTGCTCCATACACGTAATCTTATGTTGATATGACAGGTAAATTCCGTTGGAAACAGAACCATTATATGTGTAATTGTTTTGCAGAACCATAATATGCGTAATTGATAAACTACATAATTTTATGACCAACTAAAGCCTCAAGGTAATGTAAAATGAATTAAAAGTATTATTGTTTAAATTTTCAGTTTTATTTGGCTCATATAAAAATTCATTAGAACTTCTTCTTTTCATTTCAACAAAGTTCATTCCAGTTCATCGTTGGTATTATATACAACAGGAAGTAGTGGATATATATTTTATTTGGCGCACACTACGTATTTCGAAAACTGATGTATTCGTTATCATCTAGGTCTATAGTAAGTTATGAATTTCTAATATAGAAGGCCTTAAAGTATCGAGAAATACTTGAAACATGCTACTGCTTGAGCTACTGTAACTTCAAAAATCGTTTCTCTTTGAAAAATGGAAACAACACATTACACAAGTAATTGAATGTGGTTCTAAGTTAAAGCAATATTTTACAGAACAAATTTATTTCAAGTTATAAAACCTCTTGTCTGGTAATTAACATTTGAGCCTTTTCTTATTTAAATTGGTAATGCAATGCTTTATTAAACAAGCTTGAAAACAATGCTTATTTAAAAAATTATCTTGAAACTAATGGACTAACATAAAGGTACTTCCTTGTTGGAAGTATTGTCATGTGCATTTACTTTCACTACAACGACAGAGAAAAAGGAAGGATACATCATAATCTATCTAAGAATATGTTATTACAATGCTCGCCTTATGATACTGAAATCAAATTAGAGAAGTTCATCCTTCTATCTAATATCTTACGGAATAGGAAATTTTAGCTATTGACTGAATTTCCAAAATTTTAAAGCCTTCTACCCTATTTTTGTATGATTCATTACTTGTCGATGATGGTGATGAAGCGAGAATGCGTGTCGTATCATGACATCTGAATCGCTAACAGACCATTCCTGAGAGCATATGCGCAATGCAGTGTGAAATTTGAAAATCACATGGAGAGGCAGCGTGACAAAGAGAAAGGAAAATAAAGAGAGAGAGGGGCTGACTGACTTTGCGTGTATTCATTAACTAACTCTATGTCTTGTGGAACTCGGAAGTTTATCGCCGCAGTAAAAAAACGTTCGCCATTGGATTCTATCCTGGGCAATATCAAGCCAGTTTTAATCACGAACGTCTACTTCTCGAAGATCGCCTCTAATATTGTCCTCCCAACGACGTCTCGGTCTTCCCAATGGCCCCCTTCCATCCGGCCTTTCAACCAGGATATAATATAATCTTAGTTTTTTTTTTCATCAGAGCTACATGGCCTGCCTACCTTAGTTGTCGCGATTTCATTATTTTCACAACATATGGTGAATCGTACAGTCCGTGAAGTTGTTCATTATGCAGAGTCTTCCACTCTCCAGTCATTGTGTATTCATAAATCAATTAAATCTCTCTATTTATAACGTTCACTCTTCTCTCTCTCTCACTCACTCTCTCTCTCTGTGTCTGACTGTCTCTCACTCACCCTCCCTCACTCTCTCTCTCTCTGTCTGTCTCTCTCCCACCCTCCCTTACTCTTCATTCATTGTTTCTTTGTTACCTTGTTTCTCTCTCCGTGTGTTTAATTGAACAGAAAAATGTATGTAATAGAATAGAGATGGGCATATGTCTTTTCACTTAAGGGCTGTAAGTTCTTGGAATATTAGAACCGAAAGGTTGGTGGCATACCCTAAGGGCGTAAAATCGATCATAAGTCCGTGGTGAGAAAGCAATAAATTTGCCATTCCCTTACTCCAATAAACTTTTGAAAATCGGATTCAAGTTGTCACTCGATTCAATCGCAAAGAGAAACACATAGAAAAAGGAGAGTAAGAAGATATTTTAGGATATAAGTTTGAAAACAGTACTTAAAATAACTTCGCTACTATCTAATATTGTACTGTCCAGATGAATGTAGATAACACCAAATAGCAATAGCCACTTCGATAATTTAACAAGCATAGGGAGTAAACATTATTTCTAATAGTAAAAGGATGAAATGAAACAAATAACAATAAACATGAGAGTTATGAAGAACAACATTTCCATTAATTAGGTTTTGATACCAGGACCTTTTAGATGTCAATCAAGCGCTCTAAACTAGTCTTCAGTGATTCCCATAGATTGCTAAACATTGCGTATCCACAAATCCTCCAAAGCCATCCCGTTGTTTTCACGTTTATAACGGAAATGAATGTCCGCATTTCAACGTTGTTATCGAAGTTAGACCAGTGATTGAACGTTTTAATAGGTTTAACCGTCGAATACACTTATTTACGAACTGTAGAATTGTATAAACGTTGAAGAATTGTCGAATTTGTTTATGGCCTGTAGGTAAGAAACCGTAGAAGAGTCACTGGTGTTATGAACATTGTTCCTATGTGTACTATTAGGGAAAAGTCGACGTACCCGCCCGTCTTAAACACCAGCAACTGAGAAAAGATATGTAGGCGTTCAAATGACTGTATTGGTTCCCCTACTTTCCCCTAAGGTCCCAAAACTATAATTATTAATGATTCCTTTGTGTATACATTTTACCTTCAATGATGTGGCTTGGACTATGGTAATAGTTTTAAATCACGTAATAATTTTAACATGTAAATTACTTTGTAATTGTTCTCTTTGTTTAAGGATTACGGGCCCTAGGAGGCCTAAGGTTTCGTACTGTACGTGTTCACGCCATCGAAACTTTACGCCTCGCTTTTGAACATAGTGGGTGGATGGAGTAAAGTTCCTCACTATAATTTTCTAGAAACTTTTGAAACCTATTTAGTCTTTAATAAGAGTAATATTTAGTACCTGCGTTTTCTTCATGATGTACTCTAGAAATGCCACCTTGTTCACGAACGTATCATGATTCAGTAGACAGAATGCACAATAAATATAGTTTCAAAAACCTGCTGTTAGGAGTCACTTCAGAATAACATGTCAGCTTTAAAATAATAACTTGATATTCATGTACTGGCAATGTATATAATAGTTTTGTGCGAAAAAATAAATACCAAAAACTTATGAAATAAATCTTCGATGGGGTTACTTATGTCCCCTACTTGAGAGTTTATGTAAACATTTGGGTTTAGTTTGCGTATATGTGGGCTCAGCGTTAAAGGTTTGCGTATATGTAAAATTAATGGATATATGATCAATGTTATTCCTTTATTTGCAGACATCTACTGATCCTGTGATACAGAAATTGTACAAGAAAAAAATATCACCACCGGGTAAGAAACCATCGTTCTTTAGCATCCAAAAAGGAATGGAGAAAGTACGGAAGGGACTATTTGCTTTCTTCATGGACACCCTCTCAGCCTACACGACTATTAGCAATACGTTCGAGGAACACGAGAAATGTGGGCTTCAGGAAATTCAAACAATGTCGAAAACAACACTTTGTTTACCTATACCAAAAAAATCGCCTTACAGAGAAATTGTTGCCACAAGGTAAGAAGGCACTGCTCTAGCATAGTATCACACGTCTTCTTAAAGACGTTTCACGAAGTACAACATTAATATATTTTTAAGAATCAAAATAGCTAAACAAGATTTTCAGTTAAATAAAATAGCTTTCATTAAGACTCTTCAACACTATTCACTCGCAAAGCCGGGGCTCTTCGATCACTTAATAGTCTTGGCGTTCCAGTGTTCGAAGTACAAGTAATTTGTATAAAGTTAACTTTGGTCTCATTTGACGCGCAATTCATCCAGGATTCACACATTTAAAATCCCACTGCTACCCAAGTTGGAATAATGTATACAGGGTATTCCAAATCTGCTGAAATTGATATATGATTTGCATACAACGGCATTTTAACAACAAAATAAAGTTTTAACGATCTTTTAATCATCTCAAAGTGAAAGATGGCAACATTATACACAAACTGCAACCCTTTATCATCCCCTTTAAGATGCATGTCCATACACATAAACAGGATGGCTAAAAACGCCATTGCTCTTTGACTGAAAAGAAGCCAGATACAATCAAAGTTTTCCGAAAAGAACTAGCACTCATGGATAGGCCATGTTAGATGTTGACGAGTCCTATCTGATTGTGACTACCGAGTTGTGTGTCAAGATATTTTCTTTTCAAATAATACATTAATATATACAAAACATCAGTGAGATGAGCACCGATATACACTTTTGTTATAAGCTTTTAATTTCATTTGTTAGTAACGGTGATATTTTGTAGGCTTGCTGTGATCCACTTCCATATATCGGATCGACTTCAAACTTTTCACACTTAGACATTTCCGATGGCAATAACATACTTTCGTACTCCGCGTTAGACATTACGCCCGAGTTGTCAGTATTGTAAACTTCTTCCAAAATCCAATTTTTAAATTGTCTCCATGTTCTTGCACGTATCCGTAACAAACTTGGTACAAACATTAATCGACACAATATGAAAATAGTGTGTGTGATCCCGTCTTTAAGCATAAATATTTAACTGTTGACAAGCTATTATAAAATTCAACTTACACAAATCTACACGCGTCCACTGATTTATAACAAAGTTTGCACACCTTTGCATTTGATACCAGAGAAGGTCATACATGAACTCCAGGGACCGTAGGCAATGCAGTTGTCAGTGCTGCCAACCAAGTTCGAATACAGTCTTCTTCATTAGCTTTTTTTTCATATGATTAAAAATAAAAGCATTTAGGTGTAAATATTGAATATGACCACTTATGCAAAATCCAATTTCTGAAAACCACGATTCTTGACTTGACTTAAAATCTTTCAATATTTACAGATCAATCTTCTAAGTCAGTCATTTAGGCAGGTGTATCAAAATTACTCTATTGAAGAAAATAGGGAAGGAAGGCAGAAATAGGAAAAAAATAGAAACTAGAGAAATAGTGCTGCAGGTGGAAGCTAGAAGCTCTCACCCCCCCAAAAAAAAGAACATGCAAATTTTTACCATGGGTACAGTAGAGCCTGGGACGGTGTAAGGAGGCATGCATTGCAGAACGTAATGAGATTCAAAACCACAGAGTCGACTAAGAGGCCTATTGGTCTGTCCGCAATAGATATAGAGTGCTTGTGGGCCCGTGAACGGAACTGCTGAATTAGTACGGTCCCTGGCCATAAGTCCCGTAGGAATGTCATGCCTGACAGCTGTTCTCTTCAGATCTGGTATCTGCAGTCAAAAACAAGTAAAGAAAATTGGGTAGACATTATGAATTCCATGCAGTTATTTCTATGATGTCATCAATATGGTCGCCAACGAATTGCGACTTATCAAATATAAACATTTATAACTATCCTACCATTCCAGATAGAAGCTTCGTTCCGGCTTCATTTCTCAGATAATATATTGGGCATTCATTGTAATTATAAACCTTTATCTTATATTGCCGTCATTTTTAAATATGGTCTCTCAAACTGGAGAAATGATTACTTTCAAAACCATTTCTTTATTTCTATAGCAAATATATTTGAAACGGCTATGTTTAAAGGAAAACACCTTAAACAAACGTTATGGGCTATTACAATAGTCTTCGATCGAGCCTAAAATTATTGATATACTGCATATCAATAAATAACGGAGGTAATCAATTGTAGGTTGGGATATAATTATCCCTATTTTATGTAAAAGAGCAAGATATTTAATATAAACTAATCACTTTTCATCCTTTTAGGTCTATATTAGTATTATTCATACTGGAGAGAGGATTAATTTTAAAATGAAAACTTATATTATATAAAAACTAATACACAACGAAACTAGAATCTTGTATAACGTTTTTGCTTTGCATTTGAAAACAGCACACACCAAAATTATATTGTTAAAATGAAGCACTATAATTAAAGGAATTGAAATTAAATAAACTTTCATATACTGTTTCACAGACATTTCTTCTAATTTGTGCTCCTGGATATATTTTCACATTATTTACACTTGCAAAACAATACGCTAGGAGAAAAGTTGGTATGACAGCGAAACTTCTTCGTAGTGCATTTATGTTTGCACTTACATGTAACACTAAAAACTTTAGGAAGTGGATTAAATTGAGGGTTAGGTACCAATTGATCATCCTCATCTAGAATCCATCCATAGTCTTCTGGTAAAAGCATGATACTTTGATAAAGGACTGAATAATAAGTGTATGAGTTGACCTTGTATGGAAGAACGTAAGGGTGGTACTAAGGGAAGATTTGCTGCCATAGACTGAGATAAAATTTCTGCTCTGAGATCATCGAGACTAGATGATTGACTACCATACTTAAAAACTTCAACCAGACACTCCTACAGCTTGAAAAGATTGATCATTTGGTGGTACATGATGTTTGAAATCGTTCAAGTATTGTTCTGGTTATGCTTTTAAGTCTGATAATTTAGTTCCAATTTTACTAGTCACATCTGATTCTTTTAGTAAGTGTGTTGCTGGAATAATATCACTAAGTTGTACTAATTTATGTGATAAAATATGAATGGGTAAAATTTCATTAGCATATTTTCTGAGCCACAGTTTCTTAAAACCTACAGATTCGAAGTCTTTAAGAAAGTGAAGAAGAAGTACCATAGCATCGGTATCGTTTGATGCTCTAAACCCTTCTCTTACAGCATGAAAAAATGTGAGGGATTATTCTCTGCTTCCTCAATATTCTTCATAAAATCTTTATCCGATAGTTTTTTTCACTGTCTCGATTCATCTTTTATAGCTGGTGTAGTTCTTGCTTCTTGTACGACACTGATAATGAAAGAACAATTATGCAGTGATGGAACATTTTCCTTGAGAATGTTTCGGAATGCGTTTTGCAGCATGCTTTTGTTTACAGAGCTTGCCCAAAGTTTGTCCATCTGAATAGGAATTTATATTTCAGAGGTAGTGAGTGTTATATTTCACTGGAATTTTATGAACTTGATTCATTAAATTTATCACGGTTCAGTCTCTTCCAATCTTTTACTTAAAGTAGACATAAGATTAGATTTCTTTGTGGCATCATTGGGTTCCGAAAGTACAGAACAATTAGAAATATCTTATATCTGAGGATCTCATTCACAGACATTTCTCTTTCATTTGCTTTGTTCACTTTATCAGTAACGAGTTGGAAGCACCAGAGGATGGAAAGATAATTCTGGCATTATTCTCTAAAGGTAGAGAGCTATATCATGCTTTTAGGAACTACAGATTTATCACCAGATGTGAGACATTCACAGCCACAATAAACAAGCTAAAACTTCCATCCTTTATATTAAAACGTTTGTCACAGCCAATTGGATCTAAGAAAAAAACTTAGAATGAACTAAAGAATCTTGTTTCTTTCCAGAGGCTAGTGGACATAGCAAAATAAAGTAAATTCCTATGAATGAGATCCCCAGAAAAAAATCTCTTCGTTTTGTACTTTTGGAACCCAATGGTGCCACAACGAAACCAAATAAATCTGACCTTATGTCTACTTTAAGTAAAAAAAATGGAAGAGACTGAACCTTGTAACGTTTTGATGAGGGTGTCAACGCGTGTAGTGGTGAATGTAATGACTCAAGTTTGTAAAATTGCAGTGAAATGTTTGGATATATTAAAAGATCATTTTGTTGTTTAGGTGAAAACTATCTATTCTCTTCACAAATGCTGCAGAGCAGATTATATATTGATAGTTACCTGTAGAAGTCAATCAAATAGCAGAAAGAGAAAGAAGCAGAGTAAAGGAGTCACACCTTTAACACACGCTACCTTTCAAAACTCAAATTCCTATTCAGATGGACAAACTTCGGGCAAATTCTAAAACCAAAAGCATGCTGCAAAACGCATTATGAAAATTTCTTAAGGAAAATGTCCCATCACTGCATTATTGTTCTTTCACCATCAGTGTCGTACAAGAAGCTATAAAAGATTAATCGAGACAGTGAAAAAACTATCGGATAAAGATTTTATGAAGAATATTGAGGAAGCAGAGAATAATCCCTCACATTTTTTCATGCTGTAAGAGAAGGGTTTAGAGCATCAAACGATACCGATGCTATGGTACTTCTTCTTCACTTTCTTAAAGACTTCGAATCTGTAGGTTTTAAGAAACTGTGGCTCAGAAAATATGCTAATGAAATTTTACCCATTCATATTTTATCACATAAATTAGTACAACTTAGTGATATTACTCCAGCAACACACTTACTAAAAGAATCAGATGTGACTAGTAAAATTGGAACTAATTATCAGCCTTAAAAGCATAACCAGAACAATACTTGAACGATTTCAAACATCATGTACCAACAAATGATCAATCTTTTCAATTTGTATTAGTTTCTGGTTGAAGTTTTAAGTATGGTAGTCAATCATCTAGTCTCGATGATCTCAGAGCAGAGATTTTATCTCAGTCTATGGCAGCAAATCTTCCCTTAGTACCACCCTTACGTTCTTCCATACAAGGTCAACTCATACGCTTATTATTCAGTCCTTCATCAAAGTATCATGCTGTTACCGGAAGACTATGGATGGATTCTAGATGAGGATGATCAATTGGTATCTAACCCTCAATTTAACCCACTTCCTAAAGTTTTTAGTGTTACATGTAAGTGCAAACATAAATGCACTACGAAGAAGTTTCGCTGTCATACCAACTTTTCTCCTAGCGTATTGTTTTGCAAGTGTAAATAATGTGAAAATATATCCAGGAGCACAAATTAGAAGAAATGCCCGTGAAACAGTATATGAAAGTAATGGGTCATTTAAATTCAATTTAATTAATTTATTGCTTCATTTTAACAATATAATTTTGGTGTGTGCTATTTTCGAAATGCAAAGCAACTACATGAAACTAACAGCAACAAGGAGAAAACGTGTGAAACGCTATACAAGTTACAAGTTTCGTTGTCTATTAATTTTCGTTTTAAAAACAATGCCTTTTCTCCAGTATGTATAATACTAATATAGATCTGAAAGGATGTAAGGTGATTAGTTTATATTAAATGTCTGGCTCTTTTACATAAAATAGTGATAGTTGTATCAGACTACTGTATACCATGTAGTAAGAATAGAAGACATCTACGGATAGACTTTTAATATTTAGAACATTATTGAAAAAAATATATACATTTAACCCAATCTAAAATTAGATTATCGCTGTTATTTGTTGACGTACATAAATAGTTTTAGGTTCGTTCGAAAGCTATTGTAATGCCCAATAACGTTTGTTTTAAGGTGTTTTTCCTTAAACATAGCCGTTTCAAAATTATTTGCTATAGAAATAAAGAAATTATTTTGAAAGTAATCATTTCTCTAGTTTGAGAGAGCATTTTTAAAACTGGCGGCAATATAATATAAAGGTTTATAATTACAATAAATGCCCAATGTATTCTCTGAGAAATGAAGCCGGAACGAAGTTTCTGCGGTAGGGAAATTATTAATATTTAAATCTGGTAAG
This sequence comes from Lepisma saccharinum, assembly GCA_022664845.1. Lineage (NCBI taxonomy): Eukaryota > Metazoa > Arthropoda > Insecta > Zygentoma > Lepismatidae > Lepisma > Lepisma saccharinum. The sequence continues at coordinate 130,292 of JAGDQP010000543.1, read as the reverse complement.
TCAAAATTCGTTTGCGGCTACATCGATGACGCCACAGAAATAAAAACTGCCCTTAATTCAGAATGTCCTCCCAAGCTTTTTTCACTTGATTTGACTGCAGGTACTAGATCTGGAGAGAATTGCTATCAGGCGTGACATTCCCACGGGACTTACGGCCAGGGCTTGGATTAAATAGGAAGAATGCCACAACAGTAAGATTTACAGGAATGTATGGCCTGGAGAGCTATAGGAAAACTGGAAGACGAACAACAGCGAGTCATAGGAGCAGTTGGAGTGTCGCCCAGTGGCATGTTTCGTCTATGAACATTGTTTCAATAATTTGGAAATGTTCTGTGGCGGACAGGACAGGGCCGTCCACGAGCCATGATGGCACGAGATGACATATAGTTGGTGCTAGAGGCACGGCGGAATATGCTCCAAACAGCGAAAGGCGTCCATTGTGCATTTCTCACAGCTACAAGGGTCAGCATGCTTGCCTAAACTATCCGGAATCGCCTACATGAAGGTGTTCGCTATACATGGAGACATTTAGTGTGTGTTCCATTGAGAGCACAGCAATGTTGATTCAGTAGACGCTGGGGTGAAGCACATAGCGATTGTTCTACTGCAGAATGGTTTGGTGATGTTCTACGATTAGACGCTCTCCAGTCTGGAGGCAGAAACAGAACGGGTATTGATGTGATCGTAAAAAATCTTTATTTTGTTGACAAAAGCGAATATGGTGTGGGTGGATACATGGTATGAAACGCCATTGGAAGCGGGCGGCGTACCGACCTGCATGCCACTTGGCATGGAAGGCTGGCAGCCGTGCGGAATAGGGTTGAAATCCTCAGGCATCGTGTAGTCCCTATAGCTGAAGCAATTGGTCCATCTTTCAATTTCATGCACGTTCTTACCGAGCTCAGCCGATTAATGGTTCTGGAGGCAGGTATAGAAGTATGGTGTAATCCACTTGCTCAGACCACAAGTCTAAATGACAAGCATTGCAGCTAGGCCTGCACATCCAACTCCCCAATAGCTGAAAATTACCTACCTGGATGAGTGGCCCTGGATACCGCAGACTTTGATCGACAACCTGATCAATTCTCTGCCTAACCGACGTGCAGCGGTATTAGCAGTTCGCAGAGACCTTACTAGCGATAAGTTGCTATTGTGCAAATTTTCGTTTTTGTGTAGTCCTATACCATCTTGCATCTTTACCTCTTATGTGTCCTTTTTTGTCCTATGTTTGTCTGTGACTTGTATTTAGCTATTGTCTCGGGAGGTCTGCTGCGTTCACTACGCGAGAGCTGCTAGCTTCCACCTGCAGCAATGTTCCAATAGTTTTCGCTGTCCTTTTTCCTGTTTCTGCCATGTTCTTTATTTCATTACCTTTTATTAGCAGACAATATTTTTTATTTTATTTTAATACATTTTATTAAAAGTAAGGGAATCCTTCTGGTTCAGTAATTTAAGCATGTATCAGAAGTACATTTTTCCTTCTTAATACAATTTAATAAAAGCTTGCTTTTTAATCTTTTACTATAAATTATATTACATCCTCTTCAAGAATTGTAATCATTATTATTAGCCCAGTCAAAATGATGAAAATAGATGGATTAATTCGGATAATTCTGAAATTCGAATATATTATTTGGATCGAATACGTGAATAAAATTTCAAATTTTGCTATTTTAACGACAGCTGCCGGCGCCATCAGCTCGAAAAAACTGCAAAATTATCGACCATTTTTCGTTTTCCGTCTTATATTTCCAAAACCATGCGCTTAATACTTAGCGTTTCTTAAAGAAGTGTAAATTTGCTACAACTTGACTGCAGAACGATTTTCCAACTTCAAATAGTTTCAGAGATACACTTCTTCAAAAAAGAAAGTACAGAATTTCAGCCGGATTTTGACATGTAGCTTCTAAACTGCGAGTCCTAGGACACAATGTTATACGAAGTAGTGGACTAGAGTAGGTTCCATACTATGTGACCACAGAACTGTTTCTCTACGTCTAATAGATAAGGTTATACAGTACATTGAAATTGTGTGGTTCTTTTTGAAGAAAAAAAATAATTTTGATTTTTGTTCTAATTTTGACAGAAATGAAGTGCAATGACATTGAAAACCACTTATTCCAATTTAAAAACTTTATTAATAAGAATAATATGTGAACGAAGAAATTATTAATTAACGCTGTATTTGCAAAAATCCAGAAAATTTACATCTTCTGCCGTTTTTAATCAACCAGGACGGTCATAATCGATAGTTTCGACCAAGTGGTCTACAGTTAGGTCCGTATCTTCAGGTTCTACTAGTTTAACGTTCAAACTCTCGTCTTTCAGCTACTCATCTATCGTCGTCGACATCCTCTGCGTCGCAGTCCAAAACGAGGGTGCTGATCTTTCGCAGGACTGCTGAATACAATGCTTGCATATAGAGGAGCACTTCAGTCCTGCTTTCTGCATCCACATGCATTCGCGCAAACTTTTTTTTTTTTGCAGTCACAAGAGACGCAGTGGAGCAGAGATTCCGGAGCTGGGTACTTTTCTGCTTTTAGGGGAAAAAGCCTCGCGGAATTATCATCCAACCCTATTCGAAAGGATTGCTCTCTTCTCCCAGTCACATCTGCAATTGATGGTATGTCCTCATGGCACGCATCCGAGCAGCACTCCCAGGGAGGGGACAGTCTGGAAAGATGGAATATTGTTTTGGCGTATGCTTTTACAAGAATGTGGTATCTCAGTTCGTAAAAATTTTGTGACACAAGGATTACCCAATACAATTCAAACATGAAATTTTCCCTAACCTCTGCGAGTTCTTCGGTTGTTGAATGCTTTGCCTTTTCTTGTAGTTCGGGATGCCAGGATAGTGGTGAGTATTTCCCATGGCCGAAAAACGAAATGTTGTATCACATCCACTGTATACACGCAGAATAAAAAAATCCTTGCGGCAAGCCTACAGGCTGAGGTAGATTTCGAGGTGTTTTTGATTGAATTTATTGAGGTAAGTGCAGAATAAAAACACTATAAGTAAATATACTTTCATAATTTTATAGTCATTATAAAATTGTAAATACGGTAACTAATTACCCTAATAGGTTAACTAATTATCGTGCAAACTTTTTGTTATTAGAACTGAATGCAGTGATATTCCAATTAAAATAAACAGGCCCAATGAAACCCGCCACCTTATATACCCCTAACGAAATATGAACACTATCGAGAAACTAGTTATTGATTTATATATTAATCAAAGAGATTTCAACGTTACCCCACAAGACATGGTTTTAAAAATTTCGAATTTCCAACCCCACCCTCACTCGTACCCCCACAACACGTCAATCATTGGTGTCACCGTAAATTTCATAGGGAGTACAATCATTTATGCAAAGTTTCCCTATAAACTCCATAGGGGCTGATAAAATATTTATTTATTTTTTGAAAATTCCAAGCCCCCTTGGACCGATTTTGCTCATTAATGAACTTTGCCGAGCAATTTAGCCTAGAAATAATATAATAAATTTTGGTTCAAATATTTTCAATATTATGGCCGCTAAGGTGTAATATTTTGCTCATTAACGAACATGGCCTAGCTATTAAGCCTAAAAGCAACATAATAAAATTTTGTTCAAATATCTTCAAAATTATGGCCGCTAGCGTGTAAATATATAAATATACATATGACATGGTACCGATCTCAATAGGTAGATTTTTCTTCGAAATCTACCTAATAAAGCTGTAGCGAAAAGAGTCGACTAAGTAGAAAAAATCAACAGCTTTATATGTTCACACTATTGAAAGAATGCAATTTTGCTAACTGCTGCTAATCTGGCAAGCAGTACAAGAAGATCTACGTTCCCGCCAACGACAATCACAGCATCATAACCAGGTGTCACGTAAACGGCATGGTTAACAGTAAATACATCAGCGTCTTCAACTGCCAAACTTATATATTAGCTTTCTCCAATATCTCCTTGATAAGTTCAATGAAGAGCTTCTTGTCATTGGCGAGAAATTTATCCTGCGAACTTGGCAAAACCTTTTTTTATCGAATATGATGTCAGAAGATGAACGGGTAGCTGGACGAATTCTTTCAGATTTTTTTTTGTGCTCGTTTGGTCAGCATCAGGAGGCCACCAAACATAACAGCCAAATTCATACTATAAGAGGTTTGCAAATAGTGTATGTGGCTGTCCGCAGTCGCCCCAAAGGAGGTATGTGTACGCAACACAACTTTGATCAGTATATGCCAACCGCCAACCACAACGTATTTGCTCCTATAGCGATTTCTTCTTTCTTGAGTAGTGCGAAGGACTTATAATGAATATTTCCATTTTTACATTTTCAAAGTTATGTTTCTCTATTAGATGTAGAGAAACCGCTCTGTGGTCACACTGTGGGTAAGCTACTCTAGTTTACAACATTATCAAACAGTTTGTCGTAGGACTCCCCATCTAGAAGTTACAGGGCAAAAATCGGCTGAAATTATTTTCTTTTCTCATTGTTAGGAAACATCGCCTAAATTTGAAGAGGTGTATCTCCGAAACTTTTTGAAGTAGACAAACCGATCTGCACTCAAACGGTAGCAAATTTATTCTTCATTGAAATGCTAGACGTATTTGTTTCTATTAAACGCATGGTTTAGAAGATAATGGACAAAATATCGAAAAAATGGCTGAAATTTTACAGTTTATTTACGAGCTGTTGGCGCCGGCGGAGGTAATTGTAATTCAAAAACTTGGATTATTTTTTACGTACTCGACCTATCCAACATATCCAAAATTCTGAATTATCCGAATTAATTAATCTATTCGACAATTCTCGTGGAAATTGAATTGGACTATAGGTATTATAAATTAGTTTGCTCATAATTTTGCACTATTTACCTTCATGCTGCAGCGTAGTTATTGCATGATATTTTGCCACAATTTAGAGCAGCCTAATTTCTCTATCAGCAGTCCACATAGTGCTCTAACCCTGCTAACGACGTAAGCTTAAATTTTATTTTTTAAATTTGTTAGCAATCTTGACAACAGCAGCGCCAGGATTACCTTTACAACCTTTCTTATTACCGCAGTCAACTCTGGTATAAATTAATGGAGGTATATATATTTGTATATATAAGACAAATTGAATTTTAAAACAACGTAGCAAAACCGACATAGGGTCTCTTACGGGCGGGAACACACACACTATTTTTTATATTGCGTCGATTAATGTTAATACCAAGTTTGATGCGGATACGTCCAAGAACATGGAAACAAATTAAAAATTTAATTTTCAAGATGGTAACAATGACAACTCGGGCGTAATAGCCAACGCGGAATATGAAAATATTTTGTCATCCGAAGTTTGAAGTCGATAGGATATGTGGGAGTGGATCAAATAAGCTTACAAAAATTCACCCTTATTAACAAATGAAATTAAAAGCTTATAACAAAAGTATATATGGGTGTTCATCTCCCTGATGGTTTGTATAATGTAATGTATTATTTGGTAAGAAATTATCTTGACATACAGCTCGGCAGTCACGATTAGATAGCATTTGTTAACATCCAAAATGGCCTGTCCATGAGCGCTACTTCTTTTCGGAAAACATTGACTTGATCTTGCTTCTTTTGAGTCAAAGAGCAAGGACATTTTTTGACACCCTGTATATGTGTGTGGATATGCATCTGAAAGGGGATGATAAAGGATTGCAGTTTGTGTAAAATGTTGCCATCTTCTACTTTGAGGAGATAAAGATAACGCCAATTCTATTTCATAAATTGCCGTTTCACACACATCATATATTAATTTCAACAATTTTGGAATTCCTTGTACACCTTATCGCAATTTGGGCTGCAGTGGGCTTTTAATGTGTCAATTCTGGAAAACTTTCACGTTAAATGAGACCAAAATCAGTTTTATACCAATTACCTCTAGGTTGACCCTAAATTTCGGCTGGTGCACTATATCATTACCAGATCTCTCAAGCAACGCAAACTATGAAGAGTAGAGAAAAAACAAAATAAAGCGTTTTTCTAAATTTAGTTTTCAATGCATGTGCATTATTGTTAATTTTTGACATTATGAAGGTCATATCTGTTTACTCCCTCTTTTTCGCTCTTTGAGTCTCATTATTTATGTTGATCTTTCATAATAATACCACATATCGCCGATCAAAACACATACAGCTGCGAGTGACAAAAGTGCGATTTTGTGGTTATATCTGGAATGAATTGTTGAAAATTACTACTTTCATGTCACAAGTTGGCATGTGGGATTGGAGATTATATATTTACTTGATCGAGAATTAAAATGTTTTGAAAAGCTAATGAGATAATAGAAAGGACTTTCTTTTTGCTCTCCTGAAATGTTTACGTATGTGAGTCCTTGTACTATCCTATAAACTTTACAAGTCACATTATACGTGACCCGGTGTGCAAGTTGAGAATGAGAACATAACAAATGTAACAATCGTTTACGCTTGTGCACGAATAATGACACCTTCAATAAGTCTCACGGTCGTTTATTGCCAATAGCGAGCTTATGAAATACACGATCCAATTATTGAAACTGAGGTATTTGCAATGCCATGATAGTGGTTATTGTTTGTTAAGAACAATAGTGGTTGCCACAGTTATTGGTAAATTAATCATAAATAGTTATTTGTGTCAATTGCAGTCTGACATGACTGATCTTGAGCAATGTGTAAAAATTAAGTTTCTGTGACTTTATCCCCTCCCTTTGATTACGTAAGCGAGTAATTAATAGTAACACCCACATTTATAGTATATTTTAGTAGTAATTAGCTATATAATCTGAGATGGATAGTTGCATGAGTTTGAATTGTTAGAGCGAAAGCTCATCAATGTCTAAATATTTAGGAAACTTAGTAGCACTGAAAAAAATCTTTAATGCTAAGAATCTTCGGGGAACAGGTAACTAGATATTTGCAATAAAGATTTCAGTATTGTAGTAAATTCTAATAGTAAACATTCCATCTGCAGACAAACGTGATAAACTGGCAAAAGGTTACTATTCAGAAACAAATATGGAGTTACATGAACTTGCCGATACAGAAAATGTTATTCTATCATAAAATATTGGAACTTTTAATCAATTTAGAGCAGTAAAATACAATAAACCAAGATTATCCGATTATGAAACTGCCATTAAACCGCGTTATATTTCTCTCAGCATAGGCGCACTGGCAAAACTGTTATTCACTTTTAGGTAAAGGGTTTCATCTAGTTTAGTAAACTGAATCACTGTCTCAAGTCTGTATCATTAAAGTTCATTAGTGCCTAAATACCTGTTGTAGCTCCTTTTTAATGTACTGAAGTACTTATATCCTGAGAAGATTCTTGTATCTATTAAGTAACAATGTAGTATATGCTGCAAACAATAATATTTTGTAATAGTGATTGTCGTTGGTCTGCTTTTAAAATTGTAACAAATGTTGTTTGCATGGGTTTGAAATCCTCGTTAGCTGATGCAATACCCACTCGAATATCTAATGCTTATGAAGCTTTAGAGAACAGCAAAACAAAGATGGAAAATGGTAATGAAATTATGGCAAACAAAAACAATGAGGAAGATTCGACAAACGACCTACAAAAGACAAAAGTAATACAAGTAAAATATTGAAATATAATGAAAAATCTCCTCCTATTCACAATAAAGATGATCAAAATATGCTTATGTGTGATGAACTAAAAAATGTAGATGACAGTATTCATTGTAAGAGGCTTAAGATAAGCAATGATAATGAGGTTTTAGGTATTCCACCCCCGGGTATTGTGAACCTGCATGAGTCTGAGAATGCTTCTCAGCTGGATGAGATGAATGAGATTTCATCTCCATTGCCGGAGTTCACGTGTTTCCCTTCGGATTATCAAGGTGAGTGTGTAGTAGTTGCCACTCTCAAGCCTGTTAATAACAGTAATAGGGGTATTATGAATTTTAGTAATTCTATCCGAAAATTGAATATTAAGGTTCAGAATCTTCAAATGATATGTTTCAATACAGTGCGTATACCATTTGAATCGGTATAGTTAGCTAATGTCTATATTCTAAATAAAACTTTGTTAGACACTTTGCAAATAGAGGTACGCATTCCAAATTCTCTTTGTGTTTAAGCATGCAGTAGTATATGGGCGGACAGTGAAATGACTGAGGCGGAGAAAGCTATGAGAATGGATTCATCATACCAAGTAGTTAGAATATACAAGATGACAAAAGTGGTTCAGCTCCCAAATAAAACTTTCAAAACTTTAGTGCACTTAGGATTTCAACGACAATATCTCCCTGATCATATAATTATTCATTGAGTAAGATTAGAGGTTCGTCCTAAAGTACAATCTATAATACAATGCCGAAAATGTATGCGGTACAATCATCCATCATCGGTTTGTAAGTCTAAACACCTTTGTGATAAATGTAATCGTCCTTCAGATCCGGGAGAATGTTCAGAACCACCAAAATGAATTTTATGTCTTAATGAGCATAGTGCTCTTGATCCCCTTTGTCCATATAGGGAAATCATTAGAGAAACAGACCGTGAAAGAGCTATACATGGACTCTCATTTAAGGATACGTATACTAAAGTAATTAGTGAAAACCCTAATCAAAGTGTTTTGATCACATTATCGAAAACAGCAATAATCTACTCTTCAACAAATCACCTACCCTAGCTAATTTTACTTCTAATGAAGAATTTCCCATGTTGTCAGCAGTGAAATGTCACATCCCTTCAGTGCCTTTATTTAATACACTATCTGGAGATCAGGTAAAGAGAAATACAGATTACAAAGACTGTTGGAAGTTACTACCATCAATTTCTGACCCTTTGTACAAACAACAGTTAGACAAATTGCAACAAGACTTCCGTAAGTTCTCGATTGAACAGATTAATGGTAAATCACAAGAAACTTCTCCATCCACTTCTCACGCATATGTTCAACACTCATTTATCAAAGGTAATAATATGGATACTACGCATCCACTTGAAACAGATTGAAGTAACGATATGTCAACAGGTCAAAATTTAATTCCTGATAATTCTCAAGAGGTTAGCAATGTTATAGCTCATTTGACTAACAAATTGATACAAATTGCGCCTAACAAGAAATATTTGATAGTAGAACTCTTACATCATATAAGTGAACTTACCTCTCAAGTTAACTATCAAACAGATCTCAGCAATTTGAGTTCTGCACTACGAAACGTTACTCAGTTGATTACTTTAGGTCAATCGGCAGTAAAAGAATTAACGAGTTTTGAAATTACCTTAAAAATATAGGGGTATGATTATTCAATGAAATATTCAATTCTTTTTACCGAAAAAAACGTACATTCTTTCTTTATTTTTTTATGAAAAACCGATATTCTTGTCTATCTGAAATTCAGTTTTTCTGAGGGTACAAGGTTACAAATATATGCTATCACTCTTATCTAATTGACTTGGTAGGTTTGGCAACATATCTTCAAGAAGATATAAAATTCAAAGAAACAAAATTTAACAGAGATATTGATTTGATGGCGGTCCGTAGAGTTGAGGTGGCAGCCTTCCAGATTAATGTCAATAATCAAACTGTTATGCTAGTTAGTTTATAATCTGGAGTATTTTAAAGAAAAACAAAACAAATTTAGTTCATAGAATGCTTATAAAACCTCCAGTACAATCCTTGCTTATCTTAACCTCAACGTCAACTCAGAAAAGCAAAAGCATATTATCTGTTCAAGAATAATTTCATAAGACCAACGTTAAAAAAAAATATAACCTAACATCAATGTCAGTTATATAAGACAATTCAGTTTATTAACACAACGTTATTGTAATTAATGCAACTCATGAAATGTTTTTCAACAATGCTAATGGAGTGAGTACAGGGGTAACATGAAGGAGTTTTGAAATCTTCTTCAAACCTATAGTACCATAACAAAAAACAAGGACAAGAACAAGCATGGGAGCAATCTTTGGATCTGGTAAATGTAAAATATTTAAGGTCCGAGGAAAAACTAAACAAATTGCCATGATCAACTATTAAGACGCAAGAAATGCGGTGCGAAGCCACGAATATCATCAGACTGGTCTCTAAATAGCACCAGCAGAGAGGGATGCTCCCTTCCACAGCGAAGTGACACTGTACCAGCCCTAACAAGGGAAAGATCGCTCAGATCACCCCAAAACCTACTTGAAATTTCGTACACAGGTAGGTGAGCCACAAAGAGATTACCACACAAAAAATTAGCTGCCATTTTGAAGTAAATAAAAGGGTAAAAATTTGGACGCGGTGTATCTTATACACTGCTTGTCAAAGTTCCAGAACTGCTAAATATCTCGGTTAGAATGCGTGTTTTGAAAAATTGATAGGGAAACAAAATGCAGAAAATGAACAGAGCTATCGGATGGGCTAGCCCATCAAAATGTGTGGGGTCCAAATTTGATTTTTAAAAAAGGATCCCCTATTTTTTATTACCCAGATTCTGTATCTACGGAAAAGAATATGTCCTGCTCAAAACTGTAGGATATGAGTCCTGGGCCCTACAAGGTCAGAAATTAGATTAATTGTGAGAATTGACAAAAGTTCCGGAACAAATAAATATCTTGGTTAGAATGCGTTCTTTTTTTTAAATTGAGAGAGACACATGTTGCAGAAAATCAACAGTGCTATCGGATGGGTTAGCCAATCAAAATGTGTGGGACACTTTGTGAACCCCAACTTTAATTTTTTAAATGAGAATCCCCAGTTTTTATTGCAGATTCTGTATATACTAACTAAATAACTCTATGGGTTATGGAACTCGCAAGTTCATCACCCGTAGTAACAAACGTTCGCCATTGGATTCCATCCTGGGCAATATCAAGCCAGTTTTCATCATGAATACCTACTTCTCGAAGATCTCTTCTAATATTGTCCTACCAACGATGTCTCGGTCTTCCCAATTGTCTTCTTCCATCCGGCCTTAAAATCAGGATAGAATATAACCTTCGTTTTCCCCCCATCCGAGCTACATGGTCTGTCCACCTTAGTCGTCGCGATTTTATTACTTTTACTACATCTGGTGAATCGTACAGGCCGTGGATTTTTCATTATGCAGTCTCGTCCACTCTTCATTCATCTCATCCCGTTTCGGCCCATATATCTTTCTAAAAACCTTATTTTCAAACACACGTAATTTAAGTTCATCTCCTAGGGTCGTACTCCAACATTCGCAACCGTAAAGTATTACCGGCAGAATAACCGCTCTGTATGTTTCAAATTTAAATTTCCCTGATATTAATCACGATGTTGGAAGTTTTTGGACTGAATAGAAACATGCCCGATACTAACCGAATTTTTAATTCTTCCGTGACCTCATTTTTGCTTGTTACGTATGCTCCCAAGTATTTAAATTTGTTTACTTTCTCTATGACCTCATCCCTAATTCTTATGGTTTTGTATCCTTCATTCCCTGTTTCGGCTTGTTATCATGTATTTTGTTTTATCTATGTTTACCTGTAAACCTATCTCATAGCACGCTCCTACTAAGACATCGGTGTTGCTTTGTAGTGCATCTTGTAGTGTATCGTCCCCTGTTAAATCTACCATACGCGTATACAAACAATTCATTCAAACCATTCAATGATAGTCATTTTTTTCCCTCTTTTATTTTTTAAATCGTGACAAGACATTGCCTTCTTTCAATCCGTTGCGAATCTTGAAACTATCTGACATATTATTACTTATTCGTACTCTGCTTGTGGAAACTGAGATAAATATTCACTAGTAGAATCATTTTTATTTTCGGAATTCCAAATTGTATCAGGATACTGTATGACTTTTCCCTTTTGATAGAATCATATGCTTTTTTTTTATAATCAATGGGTAGCTGATGAACTTTCCAATGTATTCCCATTTCTTCCCCAAAAATTTGTCTCGAGGCGAAAATCTGGTCCAACGTGGTTCTATGTCTTCTAAATCCATATTGGTGATCTCCAATTATTTCATCTACGTATGCACTTAGGTGTGTTAACAGAATATTACTTAATACATTATAACAGGTTGGAAGTAACGAGATTCCACGGTAATTATTACAGTCCGATTTATCGCCTTTTTTTGTAAATCGGAACGATTATTGAGTTTTTTCTATTCCTTTGAGAGCTCCTCCTTTCTTCATATAGCACTTATCAAATTATGTAGTTCCTTGATTAGTGCCGTTCCACTTGTTTTAATTAATTCGGCTGCAATATTGTTTATTCCTGGTGATTTCTATCTTTTCAATTTCTTTACCGACATTTCGATCTCGATCTAGCTAGGTTCGGGAATCCGCGATTCTGCGGTATGGATTTCAAATTCCTCTGTTTATTCCCCGTTGTGTACATTAAGGAGTTTGTCCAAATGACTTTTCAACACATCGACAATTTTAGCCGGATCCGCCTGAAGATCTCCACGTTCATTTCTAATTATTACTAACCTTGGCTGGTAACCATTCCTTAGCGAGTTTATCCATTTGTATAGATCTCGTATGTTATTTGTCTTGCCATTTTCCTCAATCTCCTGAATCCTCTGCGTCAGATATTCTCGCTTTTTTTTCTGTACCCAAGTGTGGAGTTTCATTTCGCGTTACTGTATGGGGGTTGGTATTTGCTTAGCTTTTAATACTTAGCCATCGTTTCCTGGCTTGTTTTCTATTTCATGAAGCTTAAGGCATTCTTCATCAAACCAAGGGTTGTTTTTCTGTTGTTTCTTTTATATATATATATATATATATATATAAATATATATATATATATACGGATAAAATAAATCAGATTATGGCCTGCTGAAAACTGTAGGATGTGAGCCTGTGCCCTACAGGGCCGGAAAGCAGATAATGTAGACAAGTGTTAAAAGTTCCGGAACGGGTAAATATCTCAGTTAGAATGCCTTTTGTTAAATTGAAAGAGACAATTGTTTCAGAAAATAAACAGAGCCATCTGGAGGGCGGGTCTATCAAAATGTTAGCCACTTCTCTGATTTTCTTGTAATTTCGTAGAGTCTATACTTGAGCTTGCTATCTTGCCTATTACTCATATAATAGTTGTTTATCACTGTTAACTTTTCCTGTGGTGGCAGCACTATCCGTTTACTCCTTTGCTGTTGTTGCACAGTATTAGCCCAATGTCCCATTTTTTTAACTAAATACGAGGATAGATCCTAAAACTAGTGAATGCTGATAATTTTAACATACTACCTTTTTTATTGAAAATACCAAGATTTTATCCCTGGTTGGGGTGATACTCGCAGTCAATAATCTGGGATGAAATTCTCACGCACCAGAAAAGGAACGGTATCCCAACCGGCAAATCGCAAATCAAACACTGTATTGGTATATGTGGAAACTCGTAAGATTTGGTACGAAATCAGTCATACAAATTTCTTCTTTCATTGCTTCTAGAAATAATTAGAATATATTTGTATTGTCAAGCGAAGTAAATGACTATCGGAGAGTGTTTTATATAAATAATGCATTAGGTATTATGAAGTGTGAATAAAAGTAGTAGATGATTAAACGTACATTTAATATCGTGAGATAGAAGTATTTAATAAATAAATGACGATGCAGAAGAAACACATTCTAACCGAAATATTAAGCATTTCCGGAACTTTTAACCATTAATCTGCTTTCCGACCCTATACAGCCTAGAACGCACACCCTATAGTTATAAGCAGCAGCACATCACCTGATATATTTTATCCGTATATACAAAATCTGCAATGAAAACTGGGGATACTCATTTCAAAAATCAAAGTTGCGACCCATAGAGGACCCAACACATTTTGATTGCCTAACCCATCCGATAGCTCTGTTGATTTTCTGCAACCTACGTATCTTTCAAATTAAAAAGGAACGCATTCTAACCGAGATTTTATCCGTTATGGAACCTTTAATACTTCTCACTATGAATCTACTATCCGGCCCTGTAAGGCTCAGGACTCATATCCTACAGTTTCGAGCAGGATATATTCTAATTTAGATTTTTTTCGTAGATACAGAATCTGCAATAAAAGATAGGGGTTCCTATTTATTAAATTAAGGCTGCGTTCCATCGGGCCCAAAGAGGGCCCCACACAATTTGAAGGGCTAGCCCATCCGATAACTCTGTTGATTTTCTGTTACTTTTGTCGCTTTCAATTTTTCAAAATAAGGCATTCTAACCGAGATATTTAGCATAGAACTTTGGCAAGCACCGTATAAGATATACCGCGTCGAAACCTTACCCTTTTATAAAAGGCAGCTAATGTTTTGTGTGGTAATGTCTATGTGGCTGACCTACCTGTGTTCGAAATTTGAAGTAGGGTATCGGGGTGATCTGAGTAACCCCTCTCTTGTAAGAAGAACTCATGAAAAACGGACTTTTGCTTAGAAGCACCAACTCTTCGACCCCCTTTACCAGCGGTACGAGTACCTTCATATAAGGATAAAATACGAAAGACGTGCTACTCCTTGATATGGGACAAGAAACTCCTCCCGCTGGAGCGACAGTGAGGACGGTGCAGCAAGTGGCACTGAATATCCTCTAAATGGATTGAAAGATTGAACGCAAAAAGAGGTCGGCAGATAACCCGGAGGGGCAACATTGCTGTAGAAAGTAAGGAATAGACGAAAACATCGCTTGTAAATTTTACAAGCAGGCAAAATAAATTAAGAAAAACAGGCACTTTGTAATGTCGTCCTGGGTGTACGACTTTCGTTTTGCCATCCTTTGAGTCTGCAAACAATTAAATAATTTACCATCAGCTTAATCTTGTTCTTGGAAACTCAAAAAGAAAAGTACCGTAGACTGGGATGAAGTTGACCATATTGTTAAAGAAATTGTTAGAAGCTTCCTAAAATGCTATTTATTTTTAAAACCCTTTTGGGATGGTCAGTGCAGTGATTCAGTCACCCCAAAAATCCTTCAGAACCCCCTGTGGACGTGGGGTGCGTCATCCCTAAATCCTCCAGAACCCCAACTTTAAACATTTTGCACTAAAAAATCGATAGAAAACATCCATAACTCCATTTATATCCTTCTAATTTTGACTTTACACCCCGAAACGGACAAAACCTGGCGGAATCCCTGGATAAGTATTAAGACTTGTAATCAATGGGTGCCGGGATCAATTTCCATTTGGGACACAGATAGTTACGCTCACATTAAACTGTAGCCCTTATGACATCATCTTCATCCGGTGGAATGCAATGGAAAACTCCCATCGGTTTACCTTTCATGGGACCTTCGGGTCAGCATCTGCCTTCCTATTGAACACTGATCATCATGATATAAAACAAATCATAAACTTTGCCCCATTCTAGAGTTCGATTTATAGCGGGGGATGGTTGGGATTTCCCCCTCTCCTCAAAAATTATTGTGGCTCTGTTTACAGATATAAATATCTCTAACATGCGATATGGACGATCCCAAAATACCGTATAATACATATCTCACTAATTCTATCCCCTCTCTGGAAATTTTACAAATCGAACGCTGCCCCATTCTACTGTACATTTTACCGGTGGCTGGAAACTGGTGCCATACATAATTAACTGTGGGTCCAATTAACAGCCATAATGGTCGTTTACTGGCTTCACGCCAAATTTTTGAACCAGTAATCCAGCCACGCAATAAGTGCTAAAGTTTTCAACAAACATATTTCAATTTGTTTCTGCTGTGATTGCCAATACGTCCTCTTTCAAAGTGTGTATATTTATCTATGGCTAACACCTGTATATTAATTTTAAAAACAATCATCGATGCATAGCTGGACTTTCTCTTCCTACTAACGATGCACACAATGGAGTTTAAATTTATGTGTTCACAATTTCCTCACTGAATAACTATCCCTCACAAAATTTGAAACAGCCAATGAGGACACAGATTCCATCTGAACATCGAAGCGATTGCGTAAAAACATAAGCTGCGCGAGTCAAACATAAGACGCCTTATTTATTTACTTTTAAAACTGTAGTTGCTGGAAACTGATTCGTGGCCGGAAACTAGTGCCGTGACCCTATATATAGGACTATGCAGCGAGCATTGTATTCTTTGCGAAAACATTTGTGTTCAAATGCAGACGCATTCTGGCCAACTTCGGAGAAATATACGTTTTCTCCGACAAAACCCAAAATTCAGTGTAGCTCCGCAAAAGCTCCCATAGATAGCCCATTCACACCTATGCAAAACCCGTCTATGCTGCAGTCCTTTAATTAGAAACTATAGTTAGATCTGTATGAGGTACAATTTCGATTATGATTTGCTAAACCATCCTACGTCATTTATGACGACGCCGTGATCATTTCGGTAATCACTAGTTCCGAACCTACGCTCTTTTCCATATTTCTTCAAATGTTTTTTTTCTTTGTTTGATAAAATATTTTCTTCTGAACACCAGCAGCAGCGAATAATTACACCCCTTAGATATAAAATCATGAAAAACACCTGGTTGTATCATCTGTGAGGAATTTAGCAAATTTATTTTAGCTGAAATTTTTATCAATCTTGTTAGACAGTACTTGAAATGAATGTCTCTGTTTGAAGTCATAACAGAAAATTACATTTAATTGTGTGTTTTTTAATGTACACTTTCACGTTTACCTTGGGGCAACGACAACCTTATTGATAGAGTACATAACCTTGATATAAAAAAAAATAAAACTTTGAAAGGAAAAACTCAAAGGCTAAAAGGTGTCACATTTCCCCAACTAGTCGTTGGTACCTGTTGAGGTTTAATTCAATTAAGCATCTCAGAAGAAAAACATCTGTGAGTACCGACGGTAAGTGTGACAGGTCAAATGAGAAACGTACAGTCTTTGATTTTAACCTGTGTCCAAAACATTATCAGTAATTCAATTCAATCACTTTTACAGTATTCGAAAGATCATAGAGGTTGGTCTTAGGCAAAGAATTGTCAACTTGTGGTACACAGCAAAACGAAGGTGCCAAGGGAGAATAGCACATTTTGTTAGTGTGGGTATCATTGATTGCTATCCAGGACTTCTTGTCTTAGCCTATGGAGCTGTTGCGTCTATCCTCATATATATTGCAGAAGTAATAATTTACAGAAGGTAAGGATTTAATTTAAATTTGAATACGGTGTCTTTAAAGTTTTAAGGTATGTCATCAACCTGACAATAATTTCACACATACATTTTAAGTACCTAATTCTATCGAGCTTACGGAATCCTGATGTTCATTACAGCCTGAAAAATTTCACCATTGGATTCTATCCTGGACAAGATCAAGTCACTTTTCTTCACTAAAACTTAGCTTTCAAAGATCTCTTCTAATCTTATCATCCCAACGACATCTCGGTTTTCCTTGAAATAGATTCCCAATCATCACAGGATTTATAAATTGTCGAAACACTAAATCAACATACACAGGTGTACAATCACATAAAAATAGCTTACTCTTAGATAGGTACCCTGGTTCAATCACAGCGGGAAACTATCCTCACTGCTATTCTCAGTGGTTTCCCTCAGTTTTAGCAGGAGAATACGAAGTCACTACCTTAAATAATAAGCTTACCGTTTGTTTACCCATGCTCTCTTCCACTCTATCTGGGATAGGCAAAAGTCTGGAATCGCTGTATAAAATCGGTAAGTATAAAATCGCTGTATGGATGAGACCGAACTCTGCATATCGGTAATGGGAGAATGGGCTCCAGGTCGGCCCTATAGAAAGCCGCTATCTTGGATTTATGTCGATAATTTCAAATGAAAAAGAGCATCATGTGACATATAGTTTTAGACTAGCTTGTTCCTAGAAATTCAAATGTGAAATCTTTTTCACCTATGTTTATTTGCGAAGGTGATAAGGATCCTCAAAAAAATAATATTTCGCTCTCCACAGATTCAATATGTTACAAATCATCCCATTCTTATTTAATGGTTACATGATTATTTTAGAAACTTTTGTTTGTCGTATGTGGGTTCGTACATACCTGACGATATAAAAACCACTTTTGATGGCGTATGGCGTTGTTTACAACCCTAGACATGTATAGAAACCTGGCTATTTAAAAAAAATAAAAGAGATAGAGATCGGAATCAATAACTGTTATTTAGCTCCTTAAGTGTACTTTGAAGATGAGTAATCAGGTTTTCTTAAAATAAATTCACCTATTCCAAAACTGGCTGAAAAATGAGTAATGAATGTAAAATTGGATTTTAAAACCAATTTTCGGGTGACGGAGTTCAATATAAGATTGCAACTGTTGTAATATTTAGATCTATCGGTGAAGTGTCTGCATGCAAGAAATCATGGCACTAAATCACTCCCCTCTGTTTCAACGGGGATACAAATACGGCCCTTCCCGAAACATGCCATATTTCGGGCTTAAATAACTTTGTTGGGTCTTCATGTAAAAGTATAAAACTTGGTATCAAGAAAGCATTGTGTGAGCAGAACTCACAGCAAAATTATCAGTTTTTATTGAGAAGGAGTTTGGTGAAGAAAAGGTAGTTAATGAGAGTTGAAATTGCGCCTTTCGTGTAGTGCTGTAATATGAAGATACATAAGCACCTACAATCCGCTTGCACTGATTAAATCACTTAAAAATAAAAGTTGCAATTTTGATTGTGAGCTGAGCACCAACAAGGCTTCCTTGACACCAAATTTCAATTTCTATTTTCATGAAGCCCCATCTTCGGTATTTAAGCCCAAAACCCGGAATTTTTCGACGAATTGCCTTGTTTGAACCACCATAGAATAAAAAAAGATTAATTGAACCCAACGATTCTTTGGTATACAAACAGTCTGTTGGTAAACCTAAACATTATAAAAAATTGCAGCCTTATATTCAACTTCTCCACAGAAGAAACGGTGGCGTTTGTGAAAATACCACATGCGCATTTGCATAGCATGATGGAGAAAATCCGCATGCAGCAACTAAACCACTTCGAAAACAATGGACACGAGGATTAGATATTTTTCATGAGGACCCATCTGAGATCTTTAATCCCGAAAGTCGGCATTTTTTTTTGCAAAGAACCATATTTGAACCTCCGTAGAACAAGAAGTGTGTAACTTACGGCCATGCTTTTTGCATACAGACACTCGATTTGTAAGTCTATTTATTACAGAAGTTTGCAGCCTTATATTCAACTAGTTCACTCTCTCAAATTGGTTTAACAATCCAAATTTATAAAATTCGTTAGTCATTCGTCAGCGTTTTTTTTTTTAGAATAAAGTGATTCATTTTGAGAATAGGTGATTGCACATCTTCAAAGTACATTTCAGGAGCTATACAACGGTATTTGTTTCAGCTCTTGTTTTTCTTAATATATTCAGGTGTCCGTATATGTCTACGGGAACAGAAAATTCCCTCTGCTATGTTGGAAACATGGTCACCCCAGGAGAAATAAGGGTATAACTTTTTAAAAAGAATTGGCTCTGATATCTTTAGGTATGTAGGAACTCGTGTACAAAAAATAAGAATTTTCTAAAATAGAGGTAAAACTAGTGTTGGATGATTTGACGTGGAATGACCTATATATATTATGTGATCAATGTGGGGACCATTTAGCCACACTAATTCATTTTTTTTTAATTATCGTGGATTCTCGTTAAACGCATTGAGTTTAACGTTGGCTTGTCTATTGCTGGAGATGATGTAGTTTTTTTCTCGCGATACACTATGTTCTCAGATTACTCCAGAGATAGAGACATAAATACAGCAGTGAGGGTACAACATTCTCGCGAATAATGCCCAGGTATGATGAGAGATGTTTGACTCTTCACAATGGTTGTCGCAAGTGTGCTTGCCGTATTCTCGTCGATTGCAGTCTTTGCTCGTCCAAACCGTACAATGTCACACGCAAATAATTTATCCTCAAATTCTTTCAATATCTTTGAAGACGATTACGTCTGCTTCCTGACAATGTCGCCCATTCAACACAGCTCCAGTAACTCTGACGTTGCGTTGGGACCACCACTAATCAACACAATCTCGATCCGTTTATAAACGGTCAGTGCAATGCTGAATAACCTCTAACGACATGATGATTACCTTGCTTCAAATCACAGATCGCACAAATCATTTCCCTAAACATATCATATATATAAACGTAGGTAATAAACGATTTTGCATTTTAATTTCTGGGAATGATCTAGCCTAAAATGATATGTCACACGATGCCCTTCTCCATTTAAAATACGCGACATAAATCGCGGCTTTTAATACTGCCAACACGGTGCCCATCCCCCATTACCGATATCCTACATTTAATATCACTTCATTCAGCCATGTTTGACTTATCAAGATGATTCCAGACTTTGGCTATACCTGTAGTAAAAATCTCTTTATTTTAATTATGTTTCTGTTAAGAGTTGAAATTTGCAACATTAAAAAGGATAATAACATTATAAGAGTTCGTTTTATGCAAAAAATAGTAATAATGACTCCGAAATAAACAAATCTTTTATTTTTGTACTTCTGAAAACTTTTTGTACGAGTCACCGTTTATGAGATAAATTCAAAGAATAACTATTTTTGGCGCCATTTTTAGTGGTGGCCGAAGCATACACTGGTATGATGGAAATTTTTGATATCTTGTTTAGTTCAACAAGTACTGTATTTCTCCCAAGTTTCATGCTTACTCTATTTTCTTCCTAACTTGACTGGTAAAATGTCTAACTTGACTGGTTTATCATTAAAATGTTATTAGTAAGATTTTAAAACGTTCTTACAAAATTTGCATATGTATTTATTTCGAAATACAGTCGGCAAACATGTTAAATATTACGATAGCGCTATATTTGAAACATGCCTGAAACATTAATAGTCCGCTATGCATTGATTGTCTGGTCAGGAGTCAGAAGTTTGCGACGCACAGTACCCTGAGCAGTCAGTTCACCAAACACAGGAGTATATTGTTGTGTTGATGCAGTGGTGGTTTTATTTGTTTAAGAAGGAATAAGAGGCTTTATGTGGTTGACATACATATGGAATATCGTAAAGATCCAGTTAGCCGTAGGTCAGCGCTCTGTCCAAAAACGGATCCTCCCTTCACGAAACAACAATAAAACACAAGCATTTGCTCGTGTTGTACTCTGAGCGGTAGTCAATTCAAATGAGACTTATAAGCTCACTTCATATTGTTTCTCAAGCTTATGGAAGTGTTTTCAAATAGTGTCCGAATTAGAATTGAATGTTTCTCCCATTGCTTTACATGTTGTGTCATTAGCTGCCTCAATACCCGCCTTAAGTGCCTCATTATCATTATAGTTTGTAGACGTCCAATATGTGATGCGTCATGGAGGGATTCATCCACCGCCAGGAAAACTTTTAACACCGTAGTACTGTTCACTCACCTACCTTATCCCTGCCGAGTGCCTGGTATGCTTTCCCTCGTAATCACTAGTGCTCTTTCCCTGTTAAAACTCGTACAGCGAGATCAATAGAACGTTGTTTAGGGTTTCCATGTTTCACCTGTTCTGACTGACATCCCCAATTAACTCAGACAAGCACTACAAGCAAGGGCGCCGATTTCTTTGTAGCTCTGGGGAGCCCATTCAGATATACGTTGTTGCCAGATGAGGGTCCAAGAGGGTACATAAGATGATCTTAATATAAATTCGATTCAAATTTGGCCAAATATTTTATATTCATAAAATACACATAATAGTATACATATAGTCACTCTGATGCCTTCACCAGGCCCAGCTATTAAAAAAATATTTATGTTTGTATAACATTCAAAAAAGATAACTAAAGCATATTATGTTCTAACTATTAAGAACAAAGTTTCTTCTGTCACTAGAAAATAAACTTCGGAAATAACATAAAGTATTGTTAGTCTATGCATAGCAGTTACTCAGCTTTTCCAAATGTGGTTCTCCTTCTTTCCGGCTCACCTTTCCGCCGCGCAACTGCTTTATTGGACAAATATTGTTTTTCTTCTTTTAATTATTGGTTCTCGAACTCGAAATCTCTTACCCTTTTATGATAATTTGGATACCTTAGAAAGAATGCTATAGAAATTACTACTACTCGATACACATGTAAGGTAACAAGCAACAAAAGAATGACCACTATGTAACTATATCGCAAAAGAAGCATTTGGACAACCCCATACTAATCTCGAGAGAAATGTTCTAGGTATCCTTTGTGTACAAGAGCACTCTGCGTGGTCTGAAGCAATGCACACCGTACCAGGCGTAAAGCAGCACTATGGGGAACAAACTGAGTTGAACAACATTGAAACTACTCACTTTAATTTCATATTACGTGCGGAAGGTAAAAAGTACTTATACATAGCGAAGCTTGTTGGAAAGCCATGCTCTAGTGTTGGATTCATCAAAAAGAAACATAAAACAGAGCAGTTATTGGGAGTCCGTTCTGGTCAAGCAAGGAAACTAATTGCCCGGAATGAAACCTACAGTCTTCACTCTGTGGACAGAACTCAAAGATATAGTGCTAAATGTTTGGTTACTTCACTTGCCTAGGGTATGCAAGTTAATGATACAGATGTGTACAAAATATTAGGATTGAGAACATGTGTAGCCAGAAACAAAACATAGATATCAGAAGAAAACATAATTTTCCAAGACATATCAATATGAGTGCCTGAAATTTTGAAAAAGTTTTTTTCTAGGATGAGACTAAGATAAACTTGCATTGTAGTGATGAATATCAGGAAGGCGAAAGAAGAATGTATTGTGGCGAAAGAAGAATGAAGCTTTCCGAAAGCAGAACATTGATTCAACTGGTAAAAATGTTTGAGGGCCTCTTATGATTTGGGGTTGTGTAGTTACTAATGGAGTGGCCAGTAATCACACTCTCGATACATATCTCCTATATCGCATTTTTAAAATTTTTCCAATGAATTTTGGGTTGTTCAACGAATTACTAACATTAACTTGTATATTCTAGGCGAGTGAAGTAGCCAAAACTTTAGCACTAATTCTATGAATTTTGTTCACAGAATGAAGAATGTAGGTTTCATTCCGGGCAGTTAGGTTTCTTGGTTGGTCAGAACGGATTCTATCCCGCAATAATTGCTCTGTTTTATGTGTCTTTATGAAGTATCCAACGGCAAAGCATGGCTTTCCAGCAAGCTTCGCTTGCCTGACGCAGTGTGGGTTGCTTCAATACACTATGTAGACTACTCTTGTACTCAAAAGGGTACCTAGTACATTTCTTTCGACAGTAGTATGAGGTTGTCCAAATACTTTATTGCGATGAATTTACGTAGTCGTTACTCTTTCGTTGCCTGTTACCTTACAGGTGTATCGAGTGGTAGTTATTTCTATAGCACCGTATCCTATCTAATACATACACATTATCACAAAAGGGCAAGAGATTTCAAAATAGGCCATGTTTTACGTGTGATACAGCCTGATTTCCTTTTTGTTGAACTTGTTCAAATACTTTTTACCCCCTGTATATATTTTCCCTTTCCATATGTTGTATTAGAAGCTCAAAATTACGGTATTAACGATAAATTGCATCCAAGCAGCAATTTTAAGGATATATTTCCTAGTGCAAGTCTACTCCTACTTCTGTGTGAGTTCTTACTGTTATTTATTTATTTTGATTTTTTTCTTTTATATAATTATATTTGTAAATGACAAAATCGCGATGAATGATCCTTAAACAACAAAAAATGATGTTTCCTTTTTTTCTTTCATTCGTTCTTTTTTTTTCTTTTTTTTTTACTAAATGGTCTTTATCGATTTTATACACGAGACTCTAGAAACAACACAAGAAATGCACGAATGAACTCCTTTAGCCAAAGGAGGGGTATTATACGTGGTGTAGTTTATATAAGTACTGTAGTACACGGGTTTCGGGAAGGGATTTATCAATGAAATATATTTGCCAAACGGATAAAGGGAGAAGGAGAAGGGGAAAAGGAATTATCATGTATTGTAAAAACAGGAGAACTGACTTCACATTATCATATGGAACCCCCGATTAGGGAGGGCCACTTTAGCCTTGGGTGTCCAGGATCCCCCCAAAAAACCTTCCCCCCCTGGATCGGAGCCCTAGACTACAAGAACGAACATTTGCTAACTAACATATTGCCTTTCGGCAAGTGGAAATCCGTAATTACTTTATTCCTTACCTTTATAATACAAGCAGAACAGTAAATGATGGCAATAGTGATGAAAAGTTAGAAAATGCAAGCTACACAAATATTTCAATTTACAAATCAATGGACACAATGTGCGGAAATAATGTTACCACATCCACATGTTATAATGGTTAACACGTATTTCCAAGTTAGCCATCAAACTAAAATATTTGCATGGAAATTAAAAGAGATAATTAGTAAATATAGAAATATAAACATTGGTACCGGCAGACTGTAACGCAAAGTCTCCTGTTTTGGCATCGGGCAAAATTAGATCAAGATCTAATTGTTCAATACATCCTAGAAGTACAAATTGTTCCTTCAACCTTTCAGGATAAGTATCGAAAACTTTCCTTAGATTTTATGTAACTATGTTGGCCTCTTAGTGAATATCCATAATACGTAAGATAAATGTTGAAATAAATATTATTTGTAAACTAAAAATATAATTGTATTCTAATTCTATAATATCTGTTAGATTAATACTAGTTTCCTTTAATATATTTGGTTAAATAAATTGAGTTAAATAAGTGCTTTGTATGCAATATAACTGTAAGTAACGTAATTTGTAATAAGTATACGAGATATTGTAATATATTTCTTCATTGTAATAAATAACTTGCAATAGTATTAATATATTTGATGATGATTAAGAACCTCTCAATTACTAATAATCTCTCTCGTAACATTCCTTCTCTGATACTTTAATTTGTACACAGTATCTATCTCCGTGAGTTATTTAAAATCAAGATGTCCCTTATGATAACTCTGGTATTTTCCTGCCGAGAGCGGGACGACACTTGACACTAAACACTAAATGCTGGGCAGGAGTTTCGCACTTCAGCAGACTTAAATCAATGTTCAATAGAAGCGTAAAAACAGGTAAATAATTCGTCAGAGTGTAATCTATAAATGCATATGATTTTATTTAAAAAACAAAAACTCTGTAGCTTATATATTATACAAGGTCTACAACATAGATTTGTTTAACATCTCATTTTTCCAGCTTTCAAATTCCAAATGATCACTGAAAACTATTGTTAAATATAAATGCATTTAAACATCATTTCTATAACAATATATTTATTAAAATGTATATAAGTAAAATTCCATCCATTATTGTTTAAAATTCTTTTAAAACGTTTCCCCTGCAACAATAATGCCATCTTTTCCGAGTTTCTTAAATAAATGTCTATCATCTTGCATAATACAAACTATCTATATACAAGGGTGAGTCATATGTTCGTAGCGTTCGGTGGCCCCGCCCACTCGATGTCGGAAAACCATGTGCAACGTGTAGAACAGGTGAAGGTGGTGATGGCAGAAAGCGTGTCACGTGTCTGTCTGATCACAGCGCTAACGGTGTGTGGGAGGAACTACGCGTTGAATACACAGTTGACAGGACAATGGCTGAGGAGAAACTTGTGTGTCATGTGCTTCTGCGCCATTACTGGAACAAGGGGTTGAATGCAGCAGCAGTAGCCAAGGAAATTTGTGCAGTAGAAGGTGAAAGTGCTGTCCACCCGTCCACAGCTAAAAGTGGTTTCAACGTTTTCGGTTTGGTGACACCATTCTCGATGACAAGCCCAAGAGTGGACGCCCTGTGACGACGGATATCGATGTCCTGCTGAAGGCTGTTGAAGGAAACCCTGGAAACAGTACCCGTCAGCTGGCAGATGAGGTCCAGACATCACAAACCAGTGTCGTTCGTCATCTGCATCAACTTGGGTTTCGCTCCAGGCAACCGAGATTGGTTCCCCATGATTTGACTCCCGCTCGAGCTCAACAACTTTTGACCCTGTTTGAAGAACTGCTTCGAAACCCAACTGACAACAGGTTTTGGCGGCGGATCATCACGAATGATGAAAAGTGGATCTTTCTTCGTTATCCTGACACCGGGAAACAATGGCTTCGACCAGGTACCGAGGCGCAGCCAGTGGTTCAAAGAGGGCGGTTTGAAGAGAAGACAATGCTGTGTGTGTAGTGGAATTTCGAAGGTCCGGTGCACTGGGAGCTCGTTCCACATGGTCGTTCCGTAGATGGGACATTCTATGCTGAGAAGCTGCAACGGGTATACGGCATTGTGCGCCGTCGTTATCCAGCACTGGTGAACCGAAAGCGACTGCTCCTCCAATTTGACAACGGTTCTTGCCACAGGTCAACATGAGTCCGCCAGCACATTGCGAACATGGATGGCGTGGAATTTTCTCCGCCTCCTACAGTCCCGACCTTGAGCTATCTGATTTTCATCTGTTTCGTTCCATGGCACACTTCCTGAGGGGCAGACAATTCCATTCCGTGGGTGAGGTGACAACTGGCAATGCTGACTTCTTTGCTTCAAAGCCTGCAGCCTGGTATCGTCAGGGGCTTGTGTCACTGGTGGAACGTTGGAGAAGGACCATACAGTGTGATGGGATGTACTTCGCCGAATAGTCTTCTGTGGTACAGGGGAGGCGGGTGCTGCACATTATCCATGATAACGCTACGAACATATGACTCATCCTGGTATTGTTAATAAATAAATTTGCAGCTATTTTGTATCTCATATGAATCCCAAAGCTAAAATTAACATCTCGTATCATAAATGCTCCAAACTTTGATTTTAAAAAAATGTTACTTAACAAATGAGTTTGTTTTAAATCTATAAGTTGATTAACTGAAAAAAAACTTATTATAGTATCTTTAGTATCATAGTTGATTATATTAACCGCCACATACCAAGGACTTAACATACTATATTCATCTTATAATTCATCATAAATTATTCATCCAAACATTCTGAACATTATTATCTACCTTATTACAATATTGAAATTCAAACACTTAATGTCACCCATTGCTTAGTTCTTCCTATCATAATGCAACTACATTCCCATAATATAAATTTCATTGATGTTTATCGAGCTTACAGAAACGTTTATTATTATTTTATCACATTCATAAAGTATGCGTTCTCACATTTTCTTTAATTTCTTTTTTGATGGACACTTATTATCCGATCTGTTATTAAAGTTACACTTCCGTATAATCGCTTTAACTATAATGTCCCAGATATAGAAGTTATGTCTTCTTTCTTCTATTTTTGTCCATATTCTTTTCTTTCATTCTGTCTCTGCTTTATCCTTAATCATTCTACGAGTTTTGAACCATCTTTTGTAAGTTTTTTGCATCTTGTTATAATCGGTCTGTCTAATATCCCCATCTCCGAAAATTTTATTTCCGTTATTTAAAAATATTGATTCAGTCCTACGGAACTCAATATCTCTTTAATATTGTCTGTCGTATCCATTTATCAAATAACTGGGAATGTTACACAATCCTTACAAATTATCTCTTTAAATTTAAGTTTCCTTATCTTCTTATTTGTAAAGTCCGAATTCAAACGATTACTGGACATAGGATTAAGAGCTTCATTGAGTTTTCGCTTCCTACTCTTCCTATATTGTCTGCTCTTTAACTTGCTCCCATGCCCACAACTTCTAGATCTTTGGGACTTCTTAGTAGTTACTGTCCGTAACGCACTATTCTTTGTATCCTCTGTCTTTTTTTCCTTCCGTTCCTTTGTAACCACTTCCAACTGATCATTCTCCAAACCAAATTTTGGTCGTTTCCATGTCTTCTTGTTCTTCTGACCTCTGCTTTTCCTTTTACAATTTATCTTCTGGTTTTGTGAGTCCTGTGCACGCCTAAATTCCTAGACCATTATTTCTTTCACTATAGCCTCATTTTGTTCATTACCTCCTTCCTTCTGTTCTTTGTCTTCTTGTACAGTTTTCTTAACTTCCAATTCTACTTCTATTTCTTCTATCATCGAATTACTAAGTCCAACTCCTACAATCTTTTCATTATTTAAGCCATAACTTTCCTCTCCTTTAGTCTTCTTGCTCATAGTTACTTCAGGTAGTATATCATCACAATCATTATCATTCCGACGTAAATCATTTTTTTCTCTTTGTCGTTTTCTTCTATATTCATAATTTTACTTTCATCTACTATTCTACCTTTCAACTGTCATAAAAACTCATTTTGTTTCCTTGTCATTTCTTCCTCCCCTTTACAAGTCTTTTCCTAAAGAGCCTTTCACAAACCGTGATCTTTGGTAATATCATTCTTCGCCATTTTCACAACATTTACAACTTATATATTCTTCTGCTTAACCTGACTCTGTTTTTTCATATTGCTTTTTAATAATTTCTCAAAACACAATATACCTTCTGCCTCTCTACACATTCTATATTTAAATTTATATCATCCTTCACTTTCATATTTACTTCAGTTCCCGTATCTTTATTCTCAGTTGCGCACTCCTCATTCCCCTTTAATTCTCCAACACCATGAGTATTTATCTGAACCTCCTGTCGTAAAGAACTAACTTTTTTTGACAGTTCATCACTTTTTAAATTACAATCCTTACGGTTTTGTCCCCAGTCTTTCTTTATATATTTAAATCCTCCTGACAATTCAGACATAATATTTTGCAAGTTAATCCATTTAACTGCATCATTGCGTTCCTTTCCTTCTTCCATTCTAATTCTCATCTGCTTCTCTACTTGTCATTATCTCCTTTTCTTTCTCTTCTATCCTTCTTCTTTCTTTTCGTTCCTTTTCTCTGTCCTTTCGTTTCTCCTCCTCTTCTTCCTGCAGTTTCATAAAATTTCTCAACACTTTCATTAGGGTTACTTGATATAAATAAAATTACATCCACTATTGTTTAAAATTCTTCTAAACCTTTTTCCTGCAATAATAATACTGTCTATACCGATTTTCGTGAATAAATTTCTATCATCTTGTCAATAATACAAACTATCTATATACATTGTCAATAAATAAATTTGCAGTAATTTTGTATCTCATTTGAATCACACACTTAAAATTAACATCACGTATCAAAATGTTACCCTTGATTGTTAGAATATGTCCCAGACAAAAGAAATATGATACAAGACAACAGGTGAGACCTCTATAATAAGTATAAAATGAACACACAAATAAATTACATGATGGTACCAACAACAAACCAATTCTTCATAACATTCAGAACAAAAGCATCAATCATCGTTTATGGGAATAGAGATTACATGAAAAGACAATCGGGGAAATAGATTAAGTGTAGACACAGGAGGGGATGACCATCTCGGAAAAGGAAGAATTGCATTTTATTAACCTCCTCTAAGTCGGATATGGACAGAAGAACAATAACAAAAATAACACAATAACACAAATAGCATACTTTGAACCAATACAACACTAGGATAACAAAAACTCAATGGAACAAAAACACAGAAACATTGAACATAACTTGGTAATTACGAATATTATCTGGTGCGATTGTAAATCTTTAGGTCCAGATAGAGAGTCTGAGCAAAACAAAAAAAAAAGTTTAGGAATATTTTTCGGAAGATATAACCTACAATTATAATATATTCATTTCATATTAGAAATATTGACGTCCCATATTACCACACATCAAATTGCTCACCTATATGCAGCAGCTTTAAAAATTTATTTGGCGGACATCAATGATTGTTATATAAGCCGCTATCAAAAATTTCAATATTGGTTTTAATTATTCAGATATATTTTTTAAATCTGAAAATTGCATGTAACTCCTAAGGCCTCTTGATACTTCAAACCACAAGAAAAGTTATATTCTAGTCAATATCTATCTAACAAATTAAATGAATAAAAACAGTTGAAGCTACGCTCTCATATTTATTGAACCGAGTGACTGCAATGTGTGTCTAATTGTTCGTTGATCTGAATGCTCTGAATCTGTCCTTGCAGACAATGGTCGCTCTATTGATTTACAAACGTTTGTAAGTACTTCCTTTTTCATTTATAAATAGTTCCTGCCTGATGCAATTTCTTTCTTATATGTACTTTCCCTTTTGTTTCTTTTCATTCTGTTTCCAATATTTTAAATTAATTATCCCAAAATGTTATGATTGTTATTCAATCATATTTGAAGTGGGTGCAAGTTCCAAAATTCTTAATTTTAGGATATCGATCAATATTAGCGTAGACCATTTCCATTCAACTTTCTAAAACACAAGTTATACTTATTGACTCAAAAGCTTAGTTCTGCTATCTATATATCAAAACGTTAGTAAATTGTGTTTGACTCACATATGAAACCTGAGTTTTCCTATATTCTTAAGGAACATGGCAATTTTGCTCTTGATCTAATTAAACTAACACTTTTATACTATTTGGAATGTTTACCAAAGGAAACGGTTGTTTCAGTATATCAAAGAAAATATTGTGTTGTAAATATCAATCGTTCAGGAACTCGATATTGTGAAAAAAGTAGTACGATATGCATTTGAATATTTCCTTCAGATATGTTCTACCAAGAAGATATTGTTTCAAATACTATCCTAAAAGATTATTCTATATAAAGAATAGCACATTATCACCAAACTTTACAAAGTAAAATTAGTTTATATTTCTTGCAGGTTAAAACAACGACAGAATGAAAGAAAGCATGGTAGACCATTGATAGTCAAAATATTGAATAAACAAAGGCACACTGGAAGAACAAGATGTAGACCAAGTGCTAGCAAACTGTTCAACATCAAACGTAGTCATACAAAGAGAAGAATTCGTCTCACACTGAATTTTAAAAGAACACCTATACATAAATTCATTGAATAATTTATATGTAATAATGTGCAAATAGTTACAATCTGTGTTAAACTATAGCTCAAATAAAATGTATAATACACGAATAAAGTAATTTACTTTTATGGTTTCTGACTGGCTGCTTAGCCATCGATGTCGAACTAATGTTTGACAAGAAGGGTTGAAATATTCAGAGAAAGAAATTACTACCAAATAATACATGTTTTGGTATTGGATTACTTTGAATAATAAACAGAGAATTGAAAGGGTAACACAAATAGCAAAAAAACAACCTTCTTATAGCTTTGTCGTAGAATTCCTAAGATATAGTAAAATCAATGAGACCAATCGGGGAATACTTAAATGTTGTGAATCAATTTATGAGCTAAGTCAGACATATTTTAGATCTTTTTCAACATTGAATTGCAGATAAAAAATTATAGCACATGCTTTCAGAAATGTCAGATATGTAAAATATAAATTTGCGTTCAAAAGGCAAATATACGAATATTAAATCGAATGTATATATCAGGTCAAAGTGACAGAAATTTTAAATACATTTAAGTCTAAATTACCCTTTTAGGTTAACATGTACAGTATAGCATAGCACAAAAATAACAATTTAAAAAGAAAGTTCTACGATTTAGGTAAAGTTAATTGTTAATCTAAATATCGTATATTAACTAGGAACAGAGATGATCAGCTGAAAATTATTCTTCAAAAACATTCCACTAAAAATTGAACAATTAATGTGAATAAATATTACTAAAATAGCAATTATACCATACCTATCAAGGAGTGTTAGCAACAATCAACATTTCACTTGATAGTTGGAAACAGTAAACTTAAACCACGTCATGCACTGTACTAAAAGTTAAACAGAATTTCATGCAAATCTTATATAACTATAAATTACTCATACGATACAAACTCATACCTTCCACTCTCCAAACTTCCAGATTGTACATACGAAGTTGAAATGCGACTAAATGAAAAATGAAAAAAAAAATCTGTAGTAGATCATTGTAGTCTCAGATAAATGAGACAATGAGGCCATAGAAGAAAATTCAGTGTACAGTAAAATTAACTTAATACTAAACTGTTGGACTTCATTATTATACTGGAAACCTAGTTGTATAGAAGTGAAAATTTCAAGTCAAATATTTCTTCTCATATAGCCTATTTGAACCTATATATAATGTATTTGCAAAAGCAATTAGGCCATCTAAAGAAAATAATATACCTGAAAAACGCTTACATTGCAATCCTCAATAAGTGAAGTCTTAGGTTTAGACTGTAATTAATTATGGTTAGACTGGCTACCAGACATCTTCTTTCCAAAATTAAATGTTTCATAGGCTCCTGGAGTGAACGTAAAAACAGAAAGTATAATATTTAGAAGATATTGATCGATAATAGTTACAAAAATTATTAAAAGTCGCGTATTCTCGTCTATGCATGAAAAAGATGGAAGCATAATAAGAAAGTACAAGGAAATGTTAGTGTTGCTGAAAATATAATGCATGTCAAATACTGAAGTGAAAACGTAAATGCTATAAGAATTATTTATCTTTAATGCACCGTTACATTTTCTCGCTTTTGTAATCGTAAATATTTCTCTTAACTTTTGAACGAGATGTATAAGAAAAAAATCCTTCAATTGAAATAATGGAAAAGAGTGCAAAACAGAAAACATAGTATTGGTAATGTAAATAAATTACAGTTTGTATGTCTAGTTCATCTCCAAAAGCTCCCTTGTCCACAAAAATGTAAAATTGAGTTATGAGCATTATGGAGTTCATTTAGTCATTTTCCAACATATTACTAAGGTTTTATGATTCCCGAACGTCTGCAAAATCATTTAATTATCATAAGAATGTGAAGGACACAAACCGAAATTAACAATATAGTTTGCATTATTTACTTTTTGCAGGGGGGCGGGGTAAAATCTTAGTAAACTAGAACTTCTACCACTATTTTTTAGATATTCACATCTGCAAATATTCCCTAACTGAAAAATAAGAATTATATTACTTCTTCCTTGTACGTAATGGAGTAGACAGAGTTTTCGACATGCTCATGCATGTTACGGGATTTTAGATTGATACCAGCACTCCTGTAAAATTATTTAATTATCAAAAGAAAAAAGTGTATAGAAACAGTAATTAACAGTAAAAATTGAATATATTTTATCTTTCCTATTTTTTTTTTCTTTACAAAAATGGAAAATCTTGGTAAACTAAAGCTTTTAATACTATTTCTAAGAGATTCATGGTTGCAAATTTTCCATAACATTGAAAAGGAAGAAGTGTATTAGAAGTGTTTTTTTCTTCTTGATTTCCCAACGCTTATGACTTTTGGACAAGAGATGTTTTGATGATAACCTCCACAATTTGCTAAGTAGTTTGTTACGGCCAGATTGTAGTAGATACCTTATTTGGTTACATATATTATCGAAGATACTTTAAGACCTAGCAAATTAGTTTAACCAAACTGACGAACGAGCTGTTTCTAATATCTTTGTAATACCCCAATGATATGCATATAATAAATCAATATATTGGTTTCGTAGGCTCTCAGGGAGGTAAATGCGATCTCCACACCAAATACAACCATTACTTTGTGTCAAGTTATGTCGTAATTTAAAGAAATTTGATATCGAATTTCTCTCGTATTTACTTGGTAGAGAATCAGGTCTACCAATTGTGATCCAATGTATACTGTGCTGAGATATGGGGTCATTTTCTGTACTAGAGCGAATTTGTTCCGGTAATAACGAAAGGTTTGACAATGACGCTTCATACTCTGAAGATATTAAGACCTTGTCCAAATAACAACAAACACCTTCTAGTTTTCCTAATAGACCATCGATGAATTTTTGAAAGATTTGTGCAGAATAATTGAGTTCAAATGGAAGCCGTTTTGCACAAAATTTCTCCACGGAGTTCTGATTCCGAGATACTTTTGAGATTCTTCGTGTATTTCTAATTCTACGTAAGCACTGTGTAAATCTAAAACCGTAAAACATTCGGCTCCATATAATTTGTCCAAAATATCATCAATCTTGGGCAGAGGGTGACTGATTTTGTCCGTTCCTTTGTTCAAAGTATTTTGAGGTCTAAACACAAACGTAATTCATAATTCTTTTCTTATTACAAATAATGGTCTAGCCCAAACTATATACTTTATAGGAATTATTATATCCTGCGCTTGTAATTTTATTAACTCCTGATAAACTTTGTCTTTAAATATATCGGTATCTCATAATATTTCCTATATATTGGAGAAGTGTTGTGCTGTAATTGCAACCTAACCTTGTATAGATACCTATGGTTAGGTTAATAATAGGTTTGGAAATATCTGCTATAAATACATCTTTCTACCTGTTCAACAAGTATGTCTCATAATTACAAACAGACTCAACGGCTAATTGAATGTCTACATTTGTGCCATTGCTTATGGTAGTAACAAAACCCGATTTTCAATTAGGCCATAAAATAGCCATCCGTGTAAGTCAAAGAATTGGTAACTCTAATTTATTATCAACTACAATAAGTTCAAATTTTACCCATAAAAATAATATCCACTAAAACTGCTCCTAATAATGTCAAGTGGTTATTTGAAGCACTACGTAAGATTTTGCTTGTTCTGTATGGTAGTCTATGACTAAAAATATTTACAAGTCGCAGAAACAGAGGCTCCCGAATCAACCATAAATTATGTTTCTTAACCTATACGACGTAATCTTATTGCTAACTTAGAGGTAGCTTCGTTTTCTGACCTCAACATGTATACCATTTGTGACTTGCGTTTACGATTTCGCTGTTGTAAAACTGATTCTAAATTACACATATTTTTAGCTAACCAAGTTTTTGGTTTGCCTCGGTAAACGATATTGTTTGAAAATTTGCACGAAGTGAGAAATTATTTGGCAAAACGATCTAATATTCCATTGCCTGTAAGGTCTCAATACCTTTAAAATATAATGCCATTTACTCACATATTTTGCAATAAGGCTCTAAACTCGTTACTTATACTTCACAAATGACTTTGCTTGTGGCATTGAATTACCGTTGCACTTCATATGTGAGGCAGTCATACGAAACAGTGTTGGAACATTGATGCCTGACGCAACTCCAAACTGCGTCATTTCTGCTGTATTGTTAGCTTTGGTCCTGATAAATAATATAACCAATGCAGTCGAACCTAAATAAGGATGTTTCTAAAAAAATTACCGAGAGAACACAGTACAGCAGTTTTCAGCCCTATAAGGACACGAGGAAACTATTCAACATACAAACATATCTATATTTCAATATACAAAGCAGTAATGCTTTTATTTAGTAGTAATTTTAACCCAATTATTACAAATCAGTAACGTAAGTTCAATATTTCATAAGCGGAAATTAACAATGTTCCATCAGCATCATGAACACGAAAACACATATTTTGTAAAAGCATCTAATTACATACTTAGCTGCTCTGATTAAAATCCATACCGTAGTTCTCCAAATTACGCATGTAATTGTAGAATCCCATCAGCATCTGCAGAAATATATTAGGTAAATTGTAACTATATTTAGACATTTCAACAAAGTAAACGCTGTTTCTGAAGATAAAACAAAGTTTGGTTTGGTTTGAATAATTACTCTGAACTCTGAACTGAGTTCGTTTGAGGGAAACATATATCTTATAGACTGGGAACAGAACTAGAATAAGGAATTGTCATCTAGAATTGTATATACGTAGGTTAGATTATCATCTGTTAGGAGTTATAGTTCAGGTACATGGTCAGTAAGAGTAAGCAGCCTGTTTGTAGCTGGGATAAAACAAAAGTCAAGCAACAGCTGGTCAATAATCAATATTGCCAGCTCCAAAATCAAGAGCAGAGAGCAATATACAGGTTGGTAAGCTTACGGACCGACAAACTTCGGGAGGTGATAGTACAGTGAAAAATAAAGAAAAAAGTCCCAGACAACGGGGGGAAAATTCCGAGGCGTTACGGAGCTACAGCGTGCCGAAAGCGTGGGAAAATGAACTTCAGAGAGGATTATTGCGAAGACGAAAAATCGGAGAGTAGGCGGTTGAGAGTAAATTAGAGGAAGTCACACCCGGGCTATCCAAAAATGCATATTTGAAAATTCTACAAGCGGGGCGCAAGGGATTCCCCAAAGGAAGTAGGGGATTCCCAGAAAGTCTTCCAAGTAAAGATGGGTCGAAAGGACCACAAATGGGATGAGTTGCCAACAGGTAACAATAATTCATTGCCGGCACATCGGTATCTCAACAAGAATTAATGTTATGACCATTTTTTAAAAATAATGCGTGGTTGCATATCAGACAGGGGTGATAATTAGACAGTCAGCGAGCGTTTGTCTTATTTATTAGCAATGAGAGAGACTAGGAGTATCCAGTCGGATGGTGGAGAGTACGCATCTCAACAGATGCAGTGTAGTAAAAAAATGTCCTCGTTGGTCGAGTGGTCAGTGCTATCAGGCGTCCATGATGTCACAGCAGTCTTGCATTGAAGCCCGCCTGGAAAAGAATCAGGTGTATGATTAAAGCGTAACGGCATGCAAAGGATAGACAGAGGGTATTCTTTAATGCAGAGTCACGTTCGACTGGTTAGTAGAAAGAACGCAATGCAATACAGCAGCCAAAGAAGGAAGACATGGAAGAGATAAAACAAACACGCGTGTGTACTAGAAATCATGTGTAAACCGATGCGAGGCAAAAAGTAGAAAGTTTTCCGTAAGTTACAAGCTTAAATAGTTCAATATGTCTATTCTACACAAGCAAATAAAATACGTGCAAGAGAATGATAAATCCGAGCTGAGTCGGAACGTATGAACATGTACCTATAGTAGAATACTCGAAAAAAAGATATTTTTACATTCTAGCAACTCCGATTTGGAACTCGACTGTGGGACATTGGATGTTTTGCGTGCTAGTTTGTACGAACGCTGTATTGTGTATTCTCCCGTGTATGAGTATTGACGCTCTTTAGCCTGTGTCACGTAGCAATGGCATTTTTGTCAAGGGGGCAGATTCGATTGCGATTATAATTGAAAATACAGAATTTGTCATAAGGACGTTATTTGTATGTGATGGAGTGTCAATGTCAAATTATCGTCTCGTCTCCTAGCAATTAATTAAAGACTGTGGTCGCTACCCCCCTCTCCGCTCTTCTCCCGTGATTATGCATTAGATTGATTCATGTATCGTAGTTTATATGCTAGATTTGCCTATAACCATCCACATTTCTGTGTAGGTCCTGAAATCCGCTCCAACGCGAAGCAGACAAAATACTATTCACTCCTGGGGTCTCGTGCTTGATTGAATTGTTATACGAGTTCTAAACGAGCTGGTGCGCATCTAAGGACGAAACCTACAATATGTGGTCAAGTTGGCTCCGAACGACTGCTTTCAGGAGACTCGGACGGAAGTTGAACTCGTGACCGGGACACGAAGCACGCACACTAACCTCTCGGTCAGTCCGAGTCATTGTGATCGTTAATGTATTCCAACACCCCTAACTTCTCTTTTTATGATATTGCCAAGTGTATCTTCCAACAACATACTGAGCTACACATTGCTACATACACTCACTACATTCTCCCATTGCTGTGGACGGCAATGGCCACAACTCCAGTTACAAAGTTACTTCTGGACGTTTACGACGCAGCTAGAATTCGTTATGCCCGTTAACGCATTTTTCTTGTGTACAATATACAGATTGAACTATTTAAGCTTGTGACATCGTATGGAAAACTTTCTACTTTTTGCCTTGCATCGGTTGACATCAGATGTCTAGTACACACGCGTGTTTATTTTATCTCTTCCATGTCTTCCTTCTTTGGCTACTGTATTAGATTGCGTTCTTTCTACTAACCAGTCGAACGTGACTCTGCATTAACGAATACCCTCCGTCCACCCTTTGCATGCTGTTACGCTTTAATCATACACCTGATTCTTTTCCAGGAGGGCTTCAATGCAAGACTGCTGTGACATCACGGACGCCTGATAGCACTGACCACTCGACCAACGAGGACATCTTTTATTACTACACTGCATCTGTTGAGATGCGTACTCACCACCATCCGACTGGATACTTCTAGTTTCTCTCACTGCTAATAAATAAGCCAAACGCTCGACTGTCTTTAATTATCACCCCTGTCTGATATGCAACCACGCATTATTTTAAAAAAATTGTCATAACATTAATTCTCGTTGAGATATCGATGTGGGGGATCCCTTGCGCCCTGCTTGTAGAATTTTCCAATATGCATTTTTCGATAGCCCGGGTGTGACTTCCTCTAATTTACTCTCAACCGCTTACTCTCCGATTTTTTGTCCTCTCTGAAGTTCATTTTCCCACGCTTTCGGCACGCTGTAGCTCCGTAACGCCTCGGAATTCCCCCCCCCCCCGGGTCTGGGACTTTTTTCTTCATTTTTCACTGTACTATCACCTCCCGAAGTTTGTCGGTCGGTAAGCTTACCACCCTGTATAACTCGTACCTAAAACAGTCAATAATTCACATCTCAGCAGTCTACACATGTTTTTGTCCAATTCCCAACATTTATGGCGCTTGGACAAGTGCGGCTTTGAAAATGGACGGTTTACAAACTATTGGTACAATCTTCATTTCGAAATTGACATTTTCGGTAAATTTGTGTGTGAAGCCCCATCCCCACAATTGAATGACGCATAATTTTGCTGCAATTTGAACACGAACAAATCTTTTTGGTAAAACCCGGCACAAAAACAAATTAACATTTTCGGTAAATTTGGATGTGAATGGTGATAATGATGTGAGGTGATATTTCCGGGTGATAATGATGTGAGTTCCGCTCAGATGCAGATCTTTGGCTTAATAAGCAGATCGAACCGATGGTGGTTGGCTATTGCTTTGGTATTGTAACTTATTATTTTCGTGTGCGTTTTGCCCTGCAGCAGGTTTATAGGGAGAGGAGCCCAGTTGTCATTGTTACCAACCCGTTTCCAAATTTTATCGTAATCACCTCAAGTTGTAGAGAAGTGGTTGTTGTGTAGTTTCGCAGGTCTTAGCTTCACTAGCTGAGGGCAGCTGGAATCGTCATGATCAGGCGCCGCAGTTATCAGGGTTGTCAATGATTTCAAAAATTGAACATATGTATTTTTTTAATTTGCTTAAATATTGTTCGACTTACCCGTACCTAACTTCGCATAAACATGATTTGAAAATAGAAAAGCACTGTGAGATTTTCCATCTCTATACACACCAGTTGTCAGTGTTGCCAACCTACTTTATTAATAATGAATTATTGTACGCCTCATATGCTATCAGCGGACCGGAGTCTTCACGATTAACAGCCTGGTTAGCAACTTTCTTTCTCCTTCCTTGTTCTATCGTAATGTTCCTTACATTTCTGTTCGGTAGAGACAATTAATACATGGGAGTGGATTTTAGCCCTCAACAGTTTGTTTATAAAAGATAGTAATGTTAACAAAATTATCGTCCCGTAGGTGACTAATTACAGTGAATTTAGAACGGCTTCTACAGACTTCTTCTTCTTCTTGGGTGATCTGTATAGGATCAGGTATGAAGGATAGCACCGGTTACGTAGCCAGCCTGGGTGCCGGAAGTTGTACCAGTTACGTACCCCACTGAGTACGGGAAGAAGTCAGGTTTTAAGTGAGAGTACACACCAGTTACATAGCCAACTGAGTGTGCAGGAAGGTACCAGTTGCATAGCCAACTGAGTACCAAGGAGTGTTCCAGATGCGTAGGCAACAGAGAACGTAGGAAGGAGAGGGGCTGACCACCCGAGAACGAGTAATACATTTGCCTTGCGTAGGCCCATTTTATATGTGATTTTGGGTGTGTGTATTCGTTCTTCTCCTCTGGCGACTTTAGCTCCACCTGGCGTTTACATGTAGAAATGACTGTCATCTATTTCAGTTTATGTGTCACTACTTGTTAACATCACTTATACAGATGTTTGTTCTACAAATATGATTGCTTGTTTACGTAATATCCACGTCCTTATGCTAAATAAAAAAATGGTCTGTGTAAGAAACCGGTATGCTTTACCCAGCCTAAAATCCACATTCTGATCATGCCGTTATTTGTGTGGTGAAAAAGGGGGGAAATTTCCCCGGCACCTCGTGTGCTTTCCCTAGTACCTCACTTACCCATTCTCTTGTGGCGAGGGAAAACCAGTATGTTTAATTTCATTACTCTAATAACTATGGGTATATTTTGCTATCAATTTCCCCACCTCCTTTCGTGACTAAAAACACATTCATTCTAGCATCTTGTTTTTCATTCCAACTCTGAAGAAATCTAATCAATCGTCTTCACTTCTAACATAATCGCTGACAATAATCAGCAGAACAGGCGTAAGCTATAGTTCTGTTACCGCCCATACAATTAATTTTATCTTATCTATCTAATCAGCAGAGTCCAGGTGGTAGCACTTGGATTTTTTTTTCCTTGGAAGCGCATCGCTGCTTAAGCTCACAAATTTGCATTTATTGGGCTGTAATTTATACACGCCCATATTGTCTCTTTAAAACAAGTTTTGTTTCTTTAAATTTTACAATCTTTAAATGCCTGGATCAGAATATACCTGTACCTAAAATGTTAAAACTTTTTTTTTTTTTACCGGACAAGCGGTGTCACTTGGCAATCAACATCATGTAGCTGCTGCCTTATTTATACAAGTTAAAATACAGTAATCTTTTCGTTGTTAAGTTTTAATCATATTATATTACTAAAACTATTATACTATTTTTGCATATATTACTAATGTGTTATATATATTACTATTATTAATGATATTATATTATTTTTACATGTAAACCGGAATTTCGGGGGAGAAGTCCGGACCCATCCCTAAATACAAACGTCAGCGAGTACTTTCATATCGCTCAATATTATTATCTTATTCGGTAAAATCTAGAATTTGTTTTCGGTATTTCAGTAGTATTAGATACATCGATATTTCGGAATCATTCCGTATTTAGGTATTTCGGTATTATTCGGTATTTCATCGTTTCAGAATATCGATATTTCAGTATTCTTCGATATTTCGGAATGTCGGTATTATTTGGTATGGTATTATTCGTTATATCGATTTTTCGGTATCGTTCAGTATTTGTATATCGATAATTGTCGGTACAGTATCCAAAACATACCGAATGTCGGTATTGAAATCTAAATATCTACCACCCCTACGTTATATAATATGTTCCTTGTGTGTATTTAAAATTTTATATAATGAATACATCCATGAGAAACGCCAGTGTGATTAGCTGAATGAATGTAAGAGTAACGTTTCAACACATTAACCTTAGCTTCTCAGGAAAACATAAATATCAAATAGCATTCATTTACAAATCGTTGTAGATCATATACTTAGTCATCATTGCTAGAGATGAATAATATATCTTTGTTTCTCTAGATGTACTAGTAAAAACTTGCCATATGGGTGCCAGACATAATGCTTATTGTTATTTTAGAGCCATGTGTGTGAAATAGAATGCACAGATTACAAAGAAGATTCCACTGTTAGTTAAAATATTAAGACGTTTAAAACGAAACCTACAATAAAGATCTCGAAATTAGAAGGTATATTAATTTCTCTAACAGCACAAAATAACATGCGACACACGAACTCTTAAGGAAGCTAAATCGTACCTTCTTTGTAAAACTTATTTACTAATAATATAACAGAATGAACAAACTGGCTTCCTGTTTCGTAATTTACTTGTAGTTATTTGCAGACGATTCATTTTTTCTTCTTCTTGAAATTAAGGATGAGCCTCAAGAAAACGTATGTTGAGTCATACAAACCATAGACACACACACACGCAAACACGTATTTTATATACATATTTAAAACTGTTTTCAAAATACCCATCTGCTCAACCGTTTATTGAGTGTTATTATCATGAAATTTAAATAAACTTGAGCCCAGAAAATTCGATGTGTTTAGTAAATGACTTTCAGTTGACGCAAATCAAAATAGTTTTCTTTGTTATTAGGTGAGAAGTAAATACAGTGATTTCCTTGATTCTGGTATTCACAAAATTAAAGGTTATTAGAAAAGCATGCATTGTTTCAGTTTTCTTAAAATTTCCACTTTCCCACTTTCTTCAGTCTTTACTTTCATTCATGATCAGAAGTGATAATAAAATGAGGTACAATATCACATTTATTCTTCTATTGGAAAGTATTATTTCATGCTTTGCAGAAAACCAAGTTGTTATGAACTTCATTAAAGATTTCTTGCAAATGAAACCTGCACAATTCGTTTTTGCTTTTACCTGTTGGAAAGATCGTAAGTAGTAAGACTTTATTTCTAGAATGTTAAATAAGCTTGTAAGTAATATTAATATTTCAATCATATAAAGGTTAAGTTAGCACTTTTCAAATCTATGATGCAGTAATAAACTTCTTGGTGGTACATTTTAATACTCTTTCAACTTTAAACGAAGAAATATTAAATTATTTCATTTATTATGTTTTTAGTATTAGTAAAAAATGTTATTTTAATACTAATGTTATTAGTAATAAAAAATAAATACACATAATGAGTCTTTATTAACATGTATGCTAGGAACAAAACTTAATCACTTAAAACAACTACGAACTATGTTCTCCTAATTTTAAAATTAATTCATTATGAAATGAAAAAAAAATACTGATTGTGTTGATAATTTGTAGAGATAGGCTTGACTTAATTGCAACTTCTAACATATTTTACGTACGTCAAGAAAGGATGCATTCAACTTGTCCTAAATACTTACAAGTAAAGTATCCGAAGTGAGGACTCGAGTTGCTCATCAAGTGATACCTTGAAGCTAGTGACGAGTATAGTACACCTGTGAAATCCTAGCTGCAGAGCTCCAGTAATAGAAAGGTTATGGCGGGTCAAAGTTCAAATAGAAAGCGAATTTAGCTGCTTGTGATATCCATGTTTTGCTGATTATCCCGATTATTACTTCGTAAGTTGCTCCCAATTAATGTAATGTGTAGAATGATATTCCTCTCTCTGCCTGATATCCCGCTTTCTTTTATTCGTGTATGAATGTCTTTGTGCATGTTTGCTCCTGGTATTGATGTCAATAAAAGTTATTTTTTCTTTTCGTTCCAGAAACTGGAAGCAGGTGCTATCGTTCATGCTCTGTATGAGAAATATGGATTTGTTAATAGGAGAACGAATAGGTATGAAGATTCATTGTACAAACAAATAGTGGAGATACTTGAGGACAAGATGGAAATCATAGAAGAAGTTAGAACTCTTGGATTTTCTGGTGACAGTGATGAAAGCGATGATGGAGACTACGGTGATGACGTCTTTGATGAGAAAATGCCAAGTACATCGCAAGGTTCTCAAACACATCAAGAGTCTCCGACACCTGTAGCTTCTTCAGGTGAAGAATATCAGCCTTCGCCAAAAAAACAAAAACACATCTTGGACGATGATTATAAAGAAGCAGCTTACATGTTTTGGACACACAATGAGAACCCGGAAAAGAAACGAAGGAAATTTTCATCTGTCAAGTCACAGTATAGATTAATTCAATCGAAAAACATCCTCTTTGAATATGAGAAAAAAAGGCAAAAACCCAGTTATAAGAAACTTAATGTAGCAGTTCACGATAAATTCAAAGAAATGGTCGAGAGATGTGCAATTATACACGACAGGAATCTTCGCTTTTCGGCTCTTCAGATAAGTAAAGAGCTAGATCCGGATAATACTCTACAATTCAAGGCATTTCGTCACTGGCTGTCTAATTTTAAAAAGAGAAACAATATCGTCAGTCGTTCTATCACGCATAGGGTTAGCAAAACGTGGAAATCAAAAGAGGCTGAATTAAATCACTTATCTACGACATTTATTACGTCCATGAAAGAACTTATGTTACTAGAAGACCTGAATTATCGTCAAGTATTAAATGCTGATCAAAGTCGATTTGACAAGAAACTACATGCATACATGACTCATAGGACTAAAGGTACGGTGATTGTAAGAGGTGCATTTGGATCAGTCAGTGCTACTACTCATTCATATATGATCATGCCGGTTATTTCCATGGATGGTGAAATATTGCGTCCGATGTACGTTCTTGTATCCGAATCCAGTGGTCAGATTCCAGAAAATAAGCAAAAAGATCCCGATAACATAGTGTCCCATCCAGGAACGACTGCAAACATGAACAAAAGTGACTTAAAAGAGTTTTATTCTGTATTCTGGAATAGCCTGCCTGCCGATCGTGATAAAGTCTTGCTTTTGCTGGATTCATGGAGTGCAAATAATGATGATAACGTATCAAATGAATTATGACCTAATCATATAACACTGTTCAAACGTTTAATTTCTGGTGGTTGCACTGGTTTCATCCAACCACTTGATGTTTACTTCTTCCGTCCATATAAATCATTTATCAGGTTCATTACTGACACAGTTATCGCTTCTTTGGACATTAATCTCTGGCATCGGGATAACATTTTACGAATGCAGTCCTTCACTCTCTTCCAATTCAGCGCCTCACGATTTCGCAACATGATCAGGTTTGCGTTTTACAAAAGCGGCTACTTGGATGAGGAGCCCGAGCCCTGGATTTCTTTATTGGATTATTGGTTTGATTCTAATATACGTGACGAGTGTTACAAGACCTCATGTGAGAACATCTCTTTTTCAAGTGTGCTCATTGTGAGCAAAGTATCTGCTTATCACACGCCTTCATTGACGACTTACATATTGATTGTATCAATATGTAGCACTTTGTACGTGCTTCTTTC
This sequence comes from Lepisma saccharinum, assembly GCA_022664845.1. NCBI lineage: Eukaryota > Metazoa > Arthropoda > Insecta > Zygentoma > Lepismatidae > Lepisma > Lepisma saccharinum. The sequence goes on along the minus strand of JAGDQP010000543.1, from coordinate 85,821 downwards.
CTTCAAATGAATCGCATTTCAATTCAAACCCATGTCCTTCTGACTTTTGTTCTGCCTTTCGTTGTGACTTGTTTCAATACAATTCGCTTTCTCTTTGAACTTTGACCCGCCATAACCTTTTTATTTCTGGAGCTCTGCAGCTAAGATTTCACAGGTGTACTATACCGTAACCTACGAGCCAGGAAAGTGGTTTGGAAATCAACGGAAATAAGTTAATTGGTCTCGAAACGTACGATTAATTTTCCTGTGGTCACAAATCTCACGATATTCTGTATAGTCGCAAATAATACTGTCTCAAAACGCACGGACCCTAGGGATGAATGCACATCGCTAACGTAGATTTGCAGTAAGTTAAAATCGTTTTAACTCGACTGAACTATATGAGATGCTTTTTCCGCCAATTACGTATGAAATCAGATACTACAATGAAGCTTCCATTGGCCCTTCAGAACATATATAATACATGCATCGGATGTCAGTCTTAGATATGCCTTTATTATTTAAAGAAAGTCTACATAACTCTACAATATAGTGGCATGTATATTGTTAGTTGCAGTCTTTAATGCTCATTACACGATGTTATATAAAATCTCCATTTCGTAACCTGAAACTATTCGACAACGATTGGTAGCTATTGATTAAGATCATTTCTAAACTAAACTGACCTAACTCACTCACTCACTCTATGGTTTACGGAACTCACAAGTTCGTCACCGCAGTAACAATGATTAGCCATTGGATTCAATCCTGGGAAGGCTAACCTAACAATAAATTAAATTTAAACCTGAAATAGGTTACTTGATACTAAATGCAATAACTTCGATTATAGAACACTGACACACCAGTTTAACCTCACGGATCTCCAATTTTGCAATCCTGCAGTTTGTACTTAGTATAAGTTTATTGTAATTGTATTCAACTTTTAGTAGGTACAAATTTAGAATACACATGAAGTACTTAGCTAAAGGTGCATTTTTGCTGCACCCTTAATTTGTTTCCAAATGTCAATTACAGGCACCTTTTCAAATTAATAATGTACAATCACTGAACAGACGTTATGCTCTGTATTAGCAATTGTACTTTTAAACTTTCCGTATGTTTAAAGCTTCTGACAAGCTCTTTAAAATCAAGCACAAAAAAGACGGCAACGAGATATTGAACGAAACTGATCACTTAATATAATAAATCAACCGAAACCAAACTAATGGGAAAAACACATTCTTATTATAACTTTCCTGTATGTGCTTAATTAATTTAAAAAATCAGTAGTGCACAACAAGTCCACTACTTCGTTCTTATCTACTTGGAAGCTTAATATGCGTTCGCAGACATGGCTCTAGAACTCTGGCTGACTCTCAATGAAATCACGAAACACAAATTCAAAATATTTTAAATTACGATACCAGAATATTCTGAAATGTCCTAGCATAACTAGGGTAACATATCAATTACGAATTTACTACATTTTTATGTACGGGACATCAACCTAAAATACATGCACAAGGTTACAATATAAGCACAATAGATATCTAAAAAAACTAACATTGAGATGTTCCATTTATTCTTCAGGTGTAAAATCTAGAATAGATTAGTTACTTTGGTTTCCGATTAATTAGGACTGATTTTGAGTACTTTCAATTTGTAATAGTTATCAACTTATCGCTACGCATCCTGTTTCAACTTGAGGTACTTTCCGGATCGTTTAAAGCTATTAACGTTAGATTATATTTGGCTATTTAAACATAAATTGATTACATTAAATAATCTTTAATTATGATTGAATTCATTCGGATTCGAAATCTAACAGAACGTCTGAGAAGAATGAGTTTTCATCTAGGAGAGTATCAAAAGTCCATCCGTTCACAAGTGAATGAAAGTGAAAATACCTTTCACAGTGACAGTTTACATAGCGTTAGAGTAAGCGCATAGATTTCGATGTATTTGTAATAGTTGATCATAATATGGGATGGATTTTTGATAATTCTGAGGAAGCATAATAAATAGATCCAAACTGATATTTTTTTGCAACACACTAATCTCAATTTAAACTAAATAGTTTTAATTTAAACATCCTTTGAAAAGTTGAGTGTAACCTCATATTATTATTGAAAGAATGATCCGGGGGAGTATCTTAAGTGATATTGCTGCTTGTTACTGTTATCAAAATATCCCCACACATCGTGTTTGCGTTTCAGATACTATCAGCATCATTTCAAATAGTTATGGTTAGATTCTCTTTTGCTAGCTAAACATAAAATTATTGCATTAAATTGCCTATAATTTAGTTCAATGATTTAATTTGTTTGGACTCGGATAAGACATCTCTGTATGAGAAGGATGATTTTTCATCCCGAGGAGTATCAAAAGTCCATCCGATCACGGATGAATGGACGTGTAATACTTTTTACAACTATACTCTGCATATCGTTGGAGTAACCACATGGATAATTTTTATTTCGATGTACAATACTTTATCGAATTAAGGGATGGATTTTAGATATTCCTGTGGAAATATTTTCATTATAGTGTAGTTGAACGAATCACTTATTTCAATTCCGTCTATTTGTAATCGTTCAGTCAGTTAAGAATCGATTTAGCATACAATGGTTTCTTAAAAATGTATTTTTATTATTTAAATTTTAGTTTCCGAATTTCATTGTTGTGTTTTCATCGTGAAAAATTGTATTTCTTTATTTCAACATAATTTTTTAAAAATTTAGGAACATAACAATACGAACGTTTAGTTTAGACGATGGTCATTAAAAAATATTAATTGTTCAAGATGTGGCTCAATAATGGTTTTATCTCTTTACCGATGAATATATGGAGATGTTTTAATAATTTACAAAATAAAGTATACAATCAATTATATACTCTCTGGATACTCGCCCCAACGAGATATCATCATGTTCACTACGTTACTTACGATCTGATTTCGAACAACTAGACATGTTAATCCCAAATAAAAATGACTTAACAAATATAAGTTACGATAACCCAATCGAACCTAACCTAACCTTTGCTGCTCTGAACGATCAGGAGGAGTATCTAAAGTGCAGCCAGGCATGCAATGAATTAAATATAGAAGTATGACAAACATGTAGGGATGGATGTTAGTTGTCCTTACAAGTTATTCATACTGCTCATATTGTTGACCCTACAACTGGTGTTCATACAAATAGTATTAAAAGTTTGTGGAGAAAGGTTAAGGCATCAATCAACAGTGAACAGGCACCCTATGTAAATTACGTTACCAGTTACATTCTTCATAATAATTACAAACGCCATAACGTTGATCTTGTTAATATGTTTATTGATACTTCAACCTAATTTTCTTTGGTGATCCTTATGTTATTTTGTACCGTAGCTATACGAAATGTCATTCGTGCTTCAGAAATTTCGTGCTCTTAAATGAAAATAATTTACATGAAGCGCAATTTCGTTGTTTATTTTGTGTTGTTACGAATTCTGCTATTTCGTTTACAAATAATCCTTTCTCATGACCAATTGATTGTTTCATGGTTACTACAATTTTGGGAGTTGTACGCTTGTAGGCACTCTATGGCAGGTGTAATCTTAACCGTTTCTTATAATTTAACATTTTCGCTCCTTATTTGCTTTACATTCAATGTTACATGTTTGGCTACACGGTTTGGTTTGGTTTGGTTTGATTATATCAAGTGAGTTAATATTACAATGAATATGAAGCGCTTTCAATGGAAGAACAATAATCACCATCCAGTTCTAGTGAGTCGATTCACTGGAACTGGATGGTGATTCCGGTTCTTCAGCAACCGAAATAATTATAATGGAGCAGATCCCTTCCCCGGATGCCATAATCAGATCATAATTATTGTTCTAGACCTAAACTAGAATTCATCGAAACTCTAAAGCACATTAAGGTATTACTTTAGCATACGTCGGGGTGAGTCTTTCGAATAAGATAAGTCACAGGTTCATGAATCTGAATCATGATAATATTACGTCATAGTGATATTTTTCTCTCAATATTACCATTGTTTTTGCTACAAAATCACTGGCAGAGCGATATGGAACGTAGACGGGTTAGAAGAAGCCAGGTTAGATATTTCTTTCATTATACGCGATGCACATCACCTTAACAGGCACCACTTCTGACTGATCCATTTACGGTTCGAAATGAAACACCTGACGTATACTTAGGAAAAGCAAAAATGAATTTAAACCACTCAGACAAATCTTATTGTAACTTATATTCTTATATTAGGCCCTATCATTCAAAGAACAATCCGAGAGAGTATATGGTTAATTGTAATGGCTTAATAAGTAATACTGAAATTAAAACATGCGCTACTTCATACATTACTTTTATCGCTAAAACCTTTGTTACGTACCCTTGAATTTTTCGTTGGTTTAAAATCTATTCTTCGAATTGCAGAAAACCATTTTCTTCTTAGTTCTACACATTTCGGAAATCGAAAAACGTGCACCTTCGTTTTGTTATCATAATTTCCCCGACAAAGGGGAACACAGCACTTATAAACCATTATGAAGTACTTTTTACTAAAGTGTGTGTTTTTTATCTTATTCAATAAAAACAAACGAACGTTCACAATAATCAACAAATGCGTTTATAACATATATTTATATCACATTTATAACTTCATTAACAGTGTTTAACTATCTTTTAATCACTTTTACATTCTCAACACACTAAAACCACCATATTAAAGAACTAATATGATGGCCTACACTTTATGACGTCATCGGATCTTACGCACGCAACCTTATCTTTCTCGTAGGTTATGACTATACTCGTCACTAGCTTCAATTTAAGGTATCACTTGATGAGCAACTCGAGTCCTCACTTCGGGTACTTTACTTGTGAGTGATAAATTCGTAAAATGACCGCCTCATACAGTGCTTGTCAAAAATTCCTGAACGGCTAATAACTTGGTTAGAATGCGTATTTTCTATTTTTGAAAATTTAAAAGAGACAAAAGTTGCAGGAAATCAACGAAACCAACGAATGGGCGGGCAAGCAAAATGTGTGGATCCTGCGAGGCCCCCACGTGTCTCAACTTTGGCTTTACAAATGGGAATTCTTATTTTTTATTCCAAATTCTGTATCTACGAGAAAAATACATTAGGATATGTCCTGCTTAAAACTGTAGGGTGCGAGTCCTGGACCCCACACTTTCGGAAAAGGTATAATGGGTAGTAGTGTCAAAAGTTCCGGAACTGTTAAATATTTGTCACAGTCCGTTCTTTTTTAACTTGAAACGGACAAAAGTTGCAGAAAATTAACAGAACTATCGCACGCGCGGGCCAATCAAAACGTTTAGGAAGCTGTGTGGGTCCCATAGTGTCCAACTATAATTTTGCAAACAAGAGCCTACATTTACAGATTCTGTATCTACGAAAAAAATGGCCTGCTCAAAACTGTAGGATGTGAGTCCTGGGGCCCACAAGGAAAGAATGCAGATAAATGTTGAAAAGTATCAAAAGCTCCGGAACGGTTAAATATCTTGGTTAAAATTCGTTTTTTTTTTTAACTTGACAGAGACAAAACTTGCAGAAAAACAACAAGGTTATAGGACGAGCTTGTCAATGAAAATGTGTTGGTCCCATTGTGCTCAACTTTGATCTTGCAAATGGAAACTTACACTTGTTTGCGAAGCAATAATAGTACATATTATCAGTAGAGCAAGTACCAGGAGTTAATAAACTTCTAATATTAGTTGTTTGAGGCGCTTCTGACATTACTTACAAGGCTTTGAACAGGAATTGTTTGATAAGACTTCGTATAAATATTCGTTCTCCGCTGCTGATAATGTCTGCAAAGTAATTTGACCATGTAAGGCCTCGTTTGTCCGCTACAGGGCGTTAAAGTTTGGAGCAAGGGTGAGAACCGATGCAATATCTCCCGCAGTTTCGGTTTGAATAGGCATTTATCCCCCTTTCCGAATTGGCACTTTATGCTCCGTTCCGTACCCTTGCTCCCTCGGATGCACCGTCGATGGTTATCCGAATTCCCCCTTCGACGGAGCAAAGAAGTGAACGGAGCAACGGAGGGCCAGATGGTCATTTGACCCTCCGTTAGGTTGCGCACTGCTGCCATGTTGAAAAGAAAACAGAGCGGGATATTGCATGCCAAAATTCCTTCTTCACTTGGGAGTTGGCACAAATGTGTAGAATTGATCACGTGTTGCAAGTTTAAAATGAATGACCGCGCCGAAGTATTTGAATTTAAATATTTTAATAGTTTAAGATTTTATTTTATTTTACATTATGTTATCGATATTGTACCATGTTTTGAGTGATATATCTTCATGATCATTGAATAATTTCAACTTGGCACTGTGAAAATAATATTATTGGTTAGATTTCCCCAATGTAATTCCATGTCAACATATAAGCAAGGGCGTCGGCAGGGAGGGGCAAGGGCACTTGCCCCCCTTTATTTCACATTTTATACCACATTTTATTTTCATATATCTGATGTATGTTTTTGTGCTTTTTACTGCATGCATTCCATAAGAAGCTATTTGAGATTCTCCCGTTACATTTCCTCAACCATAATTATTTCAATGTATGTAATCACAAATACGCCAATTTATGCCCACCAAACAAACTATGTTAAAGCATCGGAAGTAAAAACACGAATGCTATTGTTGTACTCTTGTGTAAGTTTTATTTCTTGTGAACGTACTCTGTTTTATGATGTTGAAACAGTTCCTCTTAAAGTCAATGAAAAAGACGTCTCTCTGCCTCTCTCTCTTTCTTTCTCTCCCTCCCTCTCTCTCGCTTTCACACACACACGCATTTATATACAAAGTTTAAAAGGCACGTGTAAGCCAATCGTAAAATACACATTCTTTATAAATAATTTTAATTTTTAATTTTTAAAAATACCAAACAAATCAAGAAAAACACTGATATTTTGAAAAGCGACTCATCTAACATTAACGAAATGAACTATTTCATTTTGAAGATAATTTTTTATAGCCGAGATATTTGAAGGGCACTAACTTAAGCCGGCATAGCCCAGGATTTCAAAATTCTTATCAATAGCAAATATTTACAAATTATGGATTACTTAATTTCATAGATTTTCTTAAGAATTATGCAACTCATTTTCTAAAATGTCATTCTTATTGTGATTTGTCCATTATTTTTTTTAATGAGCCTGATTACCAAGGGCTCTCAAAGCGAATCAGAATTTGAATTTTTTAAAGGTCTTTACATAATTTTGGCTGAAGCCGAATGGGTGATGCTGGGAGAATGCAGAACAGAAATTTTACCTAGCAAAGCTTTTCGTCGATAGGAATTCTTACACATAAATTATCTATTAATGTTTGTTAAAATGTGCTATCTCTGTAATCTCCGACATCCAACACAGAATTTAATGAAAGTGCTATTACTCACCATTCTAAATTTGCCTGAATTATTGAAAGTTTTCTTTGTCTGATAACGTTATGCCATCTCGCTTTTTGTGACTTCAAATTATGTAATAGTTATTGATCGCACTACATTAATTTCTCTTGTAATAAAGAACGAGCTCTAACATGCCAGGCATTTGATGATCCTGATTATTCAAAAATACTGGATGTGTTAGTGTCCGGCGTTACTGAGAAGTTACTGTTAACAATTTTGTACTGTCTTCTGAGTTCAGATTCCATTAAGTTAATTTGAAAATTATGATGACTTCAATTTTATTTTCTGTTTGAGATTATTTTCTATCGTTCAGCAAACTATTAGCAAGTTCTCCCCTAGAAAGTCGGAAGGAAAAATGTTTTACGGAAATTTCTATGGCTGCCTGAGAATTTCCACCTTTCCACAAATGGCGAATGTGGTACACTGGAAAAATTGATTGTGTTGTTAATAAACACTTTCCGGTGTCCCGAGGAGACTACCATTTTTTGTTAACACCGTTTGTTGTGTGATTTCGGTGATTCAACACTGTGATATTACTAATATTGTGTTCAATCAGCATTAAAAGCACATCTATTGTGTTGAATCGCCAAAATCAATAACATTTTGTTGTATTGACTTAACACAAACAAGTGATGGTTGTCGTGAGATATCAAAAAGTGTTAACACAGCCGTATCTTGCTGTGTACTTCTTGCTTTGTCATTACAAACGATAGCGCTACTAATAGGAGAAAACTCTAGCTAACCAGAAAACGATGTTTCATATAATTTTACACCCATAAATTAATTTTATCTTGTCTTAAGAAAATAGTAAACTGTAGTCTAATGAACGTTCTGTAATCTTATGTAATAAATAAATAATTGAGTATAACTTGCTCCTCTTCATGATTCATTTGCAAATTTATCCATTTATCCCATATCTGTGACAGTGACACACACACACATTATATATATATATATATATATATATATATAATGTTCTGATTTTCCACTTCTTGGGAAAATTCCTTGCGACGTCCTTGCATATAAGTAGTCTACTTAAGAATACTACGATTAAGAACTATTATAATTATTTGAAGTGTTTTTAGAACTTCAAATGCATAACGTTGTCAAGGCTCACGACTTTGGTGGTTATTTATAGATCCTGGTATAACATTATTTAGTGATTCATAGTTCATGAGACGCACTTATCTTGCAAAAAATTCCCGAATATCCTTCAGAATTGTGATCATCCTTCGAATAGCTATCAATCTTCATCTGTCGTTATTTAATATATGCCTAACACTTACAGTAATGGGGATTCTACGCCTACTTCTATCTTCATCCATGTTGCTTTTTGGCTTATTCACTTCGCATCAAACTATCTTGAATCAGTGTTGCCCAATATTCACTCGCATTACGCGCGGAGGGTTTTCAGCTGTTTCCAGACTTGGGTGACATCTGTGGTTAAAATTTTAAACACTTGTTTAATTCGGATAAGTGTGCATAACGGAAGTGAACGGGACGTAGCACAACGGAGCGGAACGGAAGACCATTGAATTCGGAAAGGGGGTATTACTCGAAATATCTACATCAACATACCTGACAGTGCTGACAAAATCTGCAAAGCCACTCTACTGTGTAACAAATAGCTTGGCAGGTATGGGGCAGTATTTGTCTTCACAAATGTAAGTGAGCGTTTTCCACAGAGTGAGTAAAACAGAAGGGAGAATCACAATAGGCACATAGGACAAAATAATACACGTCAGGGCAGCCTTCAAAAGAACACGTCAAAAATTATACTAATTTCACAAAAATGTGAATTTTGGGGGTGGGGTTCGGACCCCCAGGATCACCACCCCTCTATGTGTATCCCTGTTCGTAAATTTCAGAAACTTCAAGATGTGTAATATACAGTTGTAATTTGTCTATTTTGATTATCCCTTCTGTTTTACTGACTTTGTAGAAAAGCCTCATTTGCAGTTGTGAAGACAAATACTGGCCTATATCTGCCAAAATATTTGTTACACGCTATTGTGGCTTTGTACTCTTTGTCAGCACTATCAGCTATGTCCTTGTATCAATTTTGAATAATAAATGTCTGTTCGAACCGAAATTGCGGGAGCCGTTGCAGCGCCTGCCCTTCTGTTTTCCACTTGCTCCAAAGCTTAATGCCCTCTAGCGGACAAACGCGGCGTTACACTGTCGAATTACTTGGCAGGTATCATCAAGAAGTCTTATTAAAAAAAATCCTGTTCGAACTCAAATACTTCCCCTGTTAGTGGGACATTTCCAACACATTCACAAATAATGTATTTCTATACTTTCTTAAAAAATATCTGCAATATATTATTTGTGTAAATTACGTGGATGTCTTTAGTTTTCTTGCCAGTCATAGTCTCTAAGGATGTCAGGAATACTTCAAAAGAAAACATGGCTTACTTTTAATGCGGTATACAATCTGTGAATCTTGCTAAACGTACAATAGCGTTTGAGGTTCCCAGATACACGTTTTCGGAAAGACAAACAAGGAAAAGGAAACCAACAATTTTGGGTGGAGCGAAACTGGCTGCGAACAAGAAGAAACTGAGCTTAGAAGAGATTTTGTAAACCAGATTCTTTGGGATTTGGACTTGCAAGTAGGTATGGTACTTGTGGAACTTACCCAGTACATTCTAATAAAATAATGGAGAGTGCATACTCCTTCAAGGATTCATTGTTAAACTCTACAGAAACCATCAACCTCAACGAGGAATTTGAGTTGATTTGATTGACGTTCTTTCGAGCTTTTTTTTATTTATTTTCTTAAAATTAGCGAGGGCAGATAGCGATGCGATAAAAGTATTTACATTTTATTATCTTTAAATTTACTTTATTTTAAAGTAATATGTCACATACTATTTTCACATCCAATGCAAATTCTTTGTAAAGTGTTACTAAGTATCTCTTGGTAAAATATTTACATTATTTTATATCATTTGGTGTCAGAAGTGCCCAAATTCCTAGTTTCCAATGTGTTAACGGAATCCCGACACTTACCACTAATTTAATTTCAACACTCTCAGTTACCAGAGTGTTCAGATGTGCAGAATGAAGCATATTAAATGAACTGATTTGTCCTGCCGTTGGTGCGAGGTCGATAAAATATATTGCAGAACTAACAATTGTAGGGTGCTCACCTCTGGTGATTGGGATTCTAAGTTCGATACCTGCTGCTGCCACTTGGCTTCATGATGGACAGACACCGTGTGCGTGTGTTTTCTCGGTGTTCTCCCGAATACTCCCTCTTTATTAATGACATCCATTATCCCATCATTATCTATCCGACCTGAGTCAAACGTTATTTAAAGGACTTAAAAATTACATCCAAAACTTCACTACAACAGTTACTTTCGGCTAAAATGTCACCCCTCCTTTCCCCTGTGCGGGCTGGGAAATTTTAATTTTGTCATTAATTTTTCTTTATCCTAAGGGAAAAGCATGGCTAATTAAAAGTTTTTAAGGTTAAGAGTTTTTTAATTCTCCAATTCCATTCCTGAAGAATGTTTCGTCCCTTAACCTCCTGGGAGGAGGACGAATCGAAAACGAAGACAGCTTTCTGTAATGAATTAGAACGAAGAATTTTCACTCCAAATATTAAGTTTCTAGCTCCAGCGGGTTCCGAGTTGCATGTTCGGCGTGCGAACTAGAATTAAGTTCTCATGTTCTAATCCTTAAGAAGTTTCCGACCCCAGGGAATCGAGTCGAAGAACTAAGAAAGCCGTTGCTAATGAATTGAAATTAAGATCTTTCATGAAAAATAGAACTGTTTCTAGGTTAGCGATTTCTGTGTTTTAAGTCCCCGTTCCACCCCCTTAGGACTGTCCTAGTAATATTTTAATGCCATAGTTATTTTTTCAAGATTTTATGAAATGTGTGTGTCAAACGTAGTTTGAATCCGTCAATTGGTGTGGAAGTGTATAGGGTTCAAACAAAAGAAAAATACTTTCAATATTTATATGCAAATGAAAGAAGAGACAGCTAGCTTTATGAGTGCAGTAACGAAAAGACTAAAGTTAAAGCAGTGAATAGTGATTTAGTCCGAACGCGTATATATTTTGCTATGTAGCTGTTTCTATGTCCTTACTTTAGAAAACCAGGTACTATACCCACTTCAGCTACTTTAAAAAAAAGAGAGAAAAGAATATTTAAGGTTTCTATAAATTCATTATATTTTAAACATTTCTAGCCACTTGGAGACCGCTTTGTGATATAGTACTTTTGGGATTGATGCCCTTCCGTACAAGGTCTTTAACTGCATTGTTAACTCCATTTTGCAAAAGAATCGGACATAGTACCTGCTGGCTCCAAGGTGAATATACGAGTAAATATTATAATAAGTTGTGTAACATATTGAATCGGAACCAAAGGATCGCAATATGGGTTTAGCCAAATGACTAACATTCCAAATGAAATAATATATAATTGGAGTAGGTTTATGAGAAGTCTTATGTTCCATGTTGCTGTGAAAAATATTATTATTATTATTATTATTATTATTATTATTATTAATAATAATAATAATAATAATAATAATAATAATAATAATAATAATATCACTTTAGGGTGTACAATGATCTATAGAGATTCACAAGGACACAGGCAACGAAACAATAACCTAGTAGTTAGTACGTCGTACACAGAGAAAAACCTTGGTGGCTAACAAAAAAAAAAACGTTCAAATAGGACACAAACAAAGTTTTATTTGCTTTAAACAAAAGTTTGTTCAAACGGTTTTCTTGTTAGGCACTAGTGAAGAAAATATACAACGGTACTGAGAAGACTTGAACACGAAGAGACTACTTGGCAGCTCGACACATTACCTACTAGCCCACAACGCTTGTTTCCCGAAGTTAAGTATAGTTCAGCTCATATAGAAACAATGTAGAACTTAAAATTTCCAACATCATAAGTTCAAAGAAACACAACATTACTTTACTATAAGGCCTACTGTAGGCTTATTAACAATAACCAATATCGCATTAAAGCGTTTCTTCGTATACTAGTCAATTACATGGTAAAAATACATTCTAAAACTCAGAATTGGCTTTGTTTACTATCATTCTTGTTTGTTCCATTAAAGAAACCAAATTTGTTTCAGACTAATTTACTTATAGTTACTTAAATTGTTTGTGATAAGCATATAAAATATTTAGAAGCAAGCAAGATTTCAAACACAACAAAATACTCCAGAATTGTTACCTGATGTTCTATTTCCTGTGGGCAATGTTACATTTATTCAATGCTCGAAATATAATTGGTTTAAACAAGCTTTTGTTAAGAGAAAATAAAGTTTTGTTTGAACTATATTTTAGCAAGATTTTGGTAACCCTAAAGAAACAGATATTTCTGGGTAGCAAAACTCTCCATGAATATTCCCAGATTACTTCTGTGTATCACACAGTTCTTTGAAGTGCATTCAGCAACACTGAATGTAACTGGAGTTAACATAGGTGATTACGAGAACTACGAATTGGCAAAATGCACGTGTGTTACGAGGAAGCCCGTGGTAATGGACGTGCAGCGTGTCGTATCTACAGAGAACGCATTCTGGATAGGGAATGCCCGGATCACAGAATATTTGTCAGACTTTGCCAATGCTTACGTGAGTCAGGATCGTCTAGTCCAATATTCGTTGTAGAGGGAGGCGCAATACACGAACCCCAAGCTTTGGTGAGAAAGTATTGGGCAGAATTGAACGTACACCAACAACAAATACATGTGTGATACGAGTATAACTCAAGGATCCGTTTGGCGTGTGCTGCGAGAGCAACTGCTTCACCCATACCATCTACAGAAAGTGCAGACACTGGAATCTCACGACTACGCCCCTCGCCCTGGGTTTGTACAATGGTTTCTGCAACAGGATGACATTCCTACTCTATATGATGTTTTCGGACGAGACATGCTTCACCCGGAACAACTTTTGCAACAATGAAAACAGGCACACTTGGGATGAAGAGAATCCCCACGCCCAGCTCGTTGACTCTAACCAGTAGATTTCCTATGAACATCTGGGCTCCATGAACACTTGCTTGGTCCTTTCAGTATGCCGCAGCCTCTGAATGGTGCGGCGTATCTTCCCTTCCTGTAGGAGGCACTACCACAACTCATGGAGAATGTACCCCTTGCAGTAAGCAGGACCATGCGTTTACAACACGATGGAGCCCCATGACATTTCACTATGGATGTCCGCGAACACCTATAGAGGCCGGCGGATTGTACGAAGAGGGCCGCTTGCATGATCAGCACACTCTCCGGACTTAGAGGATTAGAGACGCATTTAATCACATACGAAATAATCCTGCAATGTCCGCATGTGTTCGAAAGTCCCTTCTTGGGAGATATCGCAAACGCAATCTGGTACAAAATGACCAGTTTGAACACCTTCTGTAAGGGTGCATGAGGAATACCGTCACACCTCACCTTGAGGGCAATAACGCCATACGTCTTGTTCACGAATTGTGCGATAGTGTTTTATGTTACACTTCTTTATACATATACGGGTATACATGATAACCAATGCTATAAGTTACAATGACGCAAATAAATATATGTATGCCCCTCAATTAACGCGTATGAACCTCAGTTAACGCGTATGTACCTCAATTAATCCGTTCCTAACCACATCATGGCGTGTTGCTACAGAGGAGAAACATATTGTGCTGTTATGCAAGCACGTATAACACTTTTTATTCCTTTCCCATCTTGCAATGGTGTAAGGTATCGGTTTGCAATCAAGGTGGTGATGTTCTCTGGAATAATGTAATACTCTACCTGTCTGTTCAACCCACTTGTACTATCCAGTTCTTGGGAGAATCCCTCACTTCCGCCAGGTATTCCTCGCGCATTTTCTCCACACTTCTGACATGCGTATTTTCTGAACCAACAAGTATGAATTCTTTAACGAAACGACGAGTCGTTAGCTCTACCGTTATTAGTGTTTAACACCATTCACCTTGAAATACAGTTTTCAAAGTCTTTGGAGCCCTCTAACGCCGAAAATACGCATGATAAGTTGCGTGTTGATATGAACATTGTTATTATTTTGATGTGACGATTCACCTCCCGACGTTTGTAATAGAGATTTTGAAACACCCTGTATAAAAGTCAGATTCTTGTCTGCAGAGAATCATCGATAAGTGTGAAAATACTCGCATGCTTTTAAATTACTGAAAGAAATGAAAATCAAATACATACAAATGGGTACTGGCTGGAAGGTTCTGCCTGTTGGAGGGTATGTTCTTTATAGCCGCTATGTTAAGTCCTCTATATTGAATTCCGATTGATTTTCTTAGGAAGGTGGTTGCGTAATATGCCATTCTGTGCTAGAATTTTATTGTAAATATATTTCTGCCGTCATGTTCACCGTAAATGTATTATTATGAGAAATAAGGGTACTGGTATGTGACATTTGTTTAACGGTATGATGCAAAATCTTGAAAACACCTATTTCCTTTTTGATATAACAAAAGAAATAAAACCCAAATGCATACATATCCATATTGATAGGGTTCAATACCCAGGAACAATTTGTATAAGTTTGGGTTTAATTTCCTTCATTATTTGAAACCTGAATGAGTGTTTAAGGCTACTTCTTCATTACCCCATACTAATGCCATATACCCATATCTCTCACAATAATACCAGTTACGGAAAACTGGTCGCATTTGAATTTTATTTAAGGCCTTTAGGCATATAAGGCTCAGGTCGGGACAAGGGAGGGGAAAAGATGAGAGAAGGTATCGGCAAGGTTTTAAGTTGAAGGTACCATCCCGAAATTTGCCTGGTGATACTAAGGAAATCCCTCGAGAAACCTCAGTCGACAACTGACTGCAGAAACATTTTTACCGTAAAATTGTAGCACAGAATGGAATATTGGATGACCATCTTCTTATTTAAGAAAATCAATTGACATTAGTAAATATAGCAGACTTCAAATTGGCGGCCATGAAGAATATACCTTCCAACAGATAGCGCTTTTGACCTAGTCCATATTGCTGTGTATTAGATTTCCATTTATTTTAGCAGTTTAAAAACAAAGGGTTATTTTCAAACTTCTTGATCACTCACCATAGAGAGAATTTGACATTTATATCATCGATATTTCCTAAAGCAATTGCCTTCGAGTTGTCAAAATTTTAATATGTATATACTTTGGCACTTTAACCATAAGGTAAAAAAAATATATATATTGCTTTACCTGCTCATTAGTATATCTAGAAATTCTTTCCTTTTCAAAACCTGACAGTTTGTTGTCACGAACATTGTTAAATCCGTGAATTTATAGAACAATTTTATTATTTTTTTTTTTTTTGGAATACTGATAATGACAGGTTATTCTTGAAAAAATAAAATATTTTAAATTGGAATGAATGATTAAAATTTAATTTTAAAATGTGATATTTTGTTACATTTCCTTTACAATGTAATGAACATTGTGTTTCAGATGACCTAATAATACAGAAACAGCTTTCAACCACATGGAGATTGGCTGTTGTGATTAATCCAACAGATTTTGCAGATGACCTCCCTTCACTCTTGCTTTCAAATTATCAAACTAATTCTCTTATCGTCGATCTCAATTGTGAAGGTTGCTCGGAGTTCCTGAATATGGTTAGTATAACTTAGGTTACTATAGAAACAAATTTCCTCCTCACTTTGCTGCGCAATATCACATCTCTCTCGTCCAGTTTTTTGAGGCGTATGCTCGAACAAAAATCCATGTACAATCTCTTAACATAGACTATTGTTCACTCATACGTCTCAATTAACGCCCTAGAAGGCGAAAATAGAGGATACACGGTGCTTGTGGCAAAACCGTTAACGGTAAGTTCCATCTCAATCCATGCAGAAAAAAGAGAAATTGTACCCTCATAGTCTCAGATTTTGTTCAAATTATTTTTAAGGGTAGCTGAACCAGATAGAAGTAGCACCCCATCTTTTGTTTTGCCCTAAAATGTTTTTTAAAGGGGTTGCAGGGTTGCCACATTTTACCCTAAATTTCGCATTTTTGGGAATTTTGTGTTTTCAGCTACTTTCAGGACAAATATCAGGCACCAGGTAAAAGGTAACAGCATGAGCTTGCTTTCATATTGTAATATAGTTATTTCTTAATGAAATGACGTAAGAATTGCCTACATATGGAGTCACACTAACGAGAAATCGATATTTGAAAATGCATGTTTTCACGAAAATTGCAATTTTTGAAGGTTTTTTTCGTGGTTAGGAACGTAATTTTTTTGCTTTTTGGTGTTTATTGTATAAAAGGCATACAGAAGTTCATAAAAACGATTCACGTCTTACGTCATTCGCTTACGTTTTCAGTATTCGATTTGCAAATGGAGCGAAATATAGGAAATTGAGGTATTTCAAGCGCCATTTTCTCGAAAGCCTGCTTCGAAAAATTGGAAATTTGGTAGGCTGTTAGAGTTAGATACTTGTAACAAACTCTGTAAGTTTCATTCTCGACCAGTTATTAGTACAGCTTCTGCGGGGGTTCGAATTTAGGAACCTCTGGAACTGTTGCGTCAGAGTAGCAGGCGCCATTTTGCGCTAAAACGATTCCGAATATGAATTTTTATGTAGATACCAAAAATGTTTATTTGGAAACATTACACATAAAAATTCAATAAAATTTCCGAAAAATATAATGTAGGTCCGTAATAAAGTAAAAGTACGAACATTTTGTGGCAATTTACAGCTGTATCAGTTATTGACGCCATGTTCTGCGAAAACTACTAATGCAATAATACTACTACTACTATTAGTACTAATATACTACTACTATTATTACTAATATACTACCACTATTATCCGTCTATAGTTAAGAGTAGCTCTGAACGGATGCTCTGCTCTTATGGCAACAGCGATTCTGGTTTGACTGCTAAATAAGAAAAACAAAACTGAGGTCTCTGCAGCCGTTCTCTCACTTCGGGTTGCCATAGCCAAGAGGCAACTCTCCAGTCGCTGTTAGTTTTCGTCCCCTTTCATCCGTAAAGTTTTTCAAATTAAATTATATCGTTATATAATTTAATATGTGTTCATGGACAAAAGAATTAGGGAATTCATTTTCGTACCAATGTTAAATATTAAACCTTTACGATGGATCAGTGAAGAGAAGTAACAGTGCGATAAGTAACAGTCAGGGGGTAAGTACGATACGTAAAACTGCAGCTGTTGTCCATACGCTGCAACAGCATGAACCAAACCCTAGATCGGTAATATTACTGCGTTGGTACGGCTAAGATGGCAACACGGACGGCTGCAGTGTTAGAGGTGGGGACCTTTCAATCGTCTTTATAAGGTGTGGAAGAATGCTCTTGCTAAGTTTCGTGAAGATGTGATGAATTTAGTTTCCAGCTGCAAAAACTGAACGGGAAAAATGAGAACATACATGCTATGTTTCTTTACTAATGTTTTGACAGCTGTGACGGCTCCATTTCCAGTCGGTAACAGTGCACGCCTTCATGCGATCAGTGCAAATGATACTGAGCATACAAACTAAATATTCCAGAAGAAAATGTCCGAACAAAATTGAATACAGTCTGTAGATACATATTTTCTTATGATTTTATGTCACTGGCTCATCATTTTTGTAGGGCTCGGAACTTGATGACCTAAATGTGACCTATACAATTACCTTTCAAATGTGAAAAAAATGTTTGCTATTTTATGATCATATGAACAAATTATTACAGCGGTAGGCATTTCCACCATCAGCAGGAACCTGATGTAAATTGCAGGAACCTGTAAGCGATTCTAAATTGAGTTTTGGAGAGGAAAGTTTTTTTTTCATATAATGTTTTTCAGATTCCATAATATCAGATTAACTTATCTAATGTTAGGATCTTTCCTCTTGGGGAAAGACTGTCTGACTCAAACTTGAAACATTTGCAGATTCTAAAACACAAGAGAAATATTTGCTTCTGTCTATCGGACTAATTAAGAGAAGTATTATTTTCCAAACTCACACTATTCGAAATTGCAGTTCACTATGATCGTCATTCATAAATTCTCAAATGAAAAAGGATCGTAGATTCCCAACAGGAACATTTCTATATTAAGAGGATAATGCTCTCCACATCCACAGATGTTAAGGGCTGATAGTTAGGTGAAAGAGGTCTCCAGGTGAAAATTCCGTTTTGTAAAAGTTCAAATTGAAATGATTTCCTTGTAAAATATTTTCGCTCTTTAACATAGTTCTCTAACATTCTCAGTTACTTCTAGTCCAATATTTCCTCCACAATCTGCACATGTTCCTCGACGCTTTCTTATTTTACCTGCAACTGTCGGCATGTTTTCACCGAGTTTTTCCAGCGAAGTAATTGTGGTTGCCAATACGGAAAAGTTGCTCTTAATATGAACCTGACGTCCTTTCAAATCCGACTTAGTCACCGGATCTTGGGAAAATACGATAGCAGTTGCAGGTCTATTGAAACTGTCCAGAACTGATTTTATCACGTCAAAAGTGTAAACGTTCTGTGGACCTCTCTCGCCTTCTTAGTCGTTAGTTCCTAAACCGCTTCCAGATGTTTACCGGTGGAGAAAGGAGCAAGTGATATTTTGTTTTGTTTCTTGTATGTTTATATGTCTGAAATATGTAAGTAATTACACAAAAAGAAATATGTTTTAAAAACTATAGTAAATAATTTTTAAAATGCCCAAAAAATGCAATAAAAACGAGAAAATTGCCATCAAACCGAAAAACGGTAGAAAAAAAATACAAAATAAAAATAAAGTATTCTGCTTCAGTTTTAGAGCGAAATCAGTTTTGCTTATGGTCGGCATCGTTCCCAAACATTCAAGAAAAAAAGGATAGTTGTTTCATCAAATTCAGAGCTCTACTAATTATACTGTGAATAACTTCCGCCTTTCACATACAGTACAAAATGCTCTTATTCTGAAAAAGGTAGTTTGTTTCACTGACAAAATGCACATACATTCCTCGTATTACGGCCCTGTAGGGAATACTACGTGTTTTTAAAAAAATTTCGTATTCATACTGGTTTTATCACAAAATGCTTTTAGAAGTTACTCTGATACGGCTTACATCAAATTGCTGCGGAGGCGTAACGTTCGTACTTTTACTTTATTACGGACCTACATTATATTTTTCGGAAATTTTATTGAATTTTTATGTGTAATTTTCCCAAATAAACATTTTTGGTATCTACATAATAATTCATATTCGGAATCGTTTCAGCGCAAAATGGCGCCTGCCACTCTGACGCAACAGTTCCAGAGGTTCCTAAATTCGAACCCCCGCAGAAGCTGTACTAATAACGGGTCGAGAATGAAACTTACAGAGTTTGTTACAAGTATCTAACTCTAACAGCCTAACAAATTTTCAATTTTTTGAAGCAGGCTTTCTTGAGAAAATGGCGCTTGAAATACCTCAATTTCCTATATTTCGCCCCCTTTGCAAGTCGAATACTGAAAACGTAAGCGAATGACGTAAGATGTGAATCGTTTTTTATGAACTTCTGTATGCCTTTTATACAATCAACACCAAAAAGCAAAAAGATTACGTTCCTAACCACGAAAAAAAAACTAAAAATAAATGCAATTTTCGTGAAAACCGCCATTTTGAAATATCGATTTCTCGTTAGTGTGACGCCATATGTAGGCAATTCTTACGTCATTTCATTACGAAATAACTATTACAATGTGAAAGCAAGCTCATGCTCTTACCTTTTACCTGGTGCCTGATATTTGTCCTGAAAGTGGCTGAAAACACAAAATTCCCCAAAATGCGAAATTTAGGGTAAAATTTGGCAACCATGAAACTCCTTTAAAAAAATGATTAGGGCAAAACAAAAGATGGGGTGCTACTTCTATCTGGTTCAGCTGCCCATAAAAATAATTTGAACAAAATATGAGGCCATGAGGGTGAAACCGCTGCATGGATTGAGATGGAACTAGCCTAACGATACTTAGAGTGCAGGAATTGTCGTATGAACTTCATACTAATCGTACACGTAAAACACGGAACGGTAAATGTGTTTCGATTTTTGCACAACTAAGTATAAACATTTTTACATTCCTACTTTGTTGACAGCATCAGAAATGAATTTGAAGAGTATCCAAACTCCAAGGTCTTCTTTCGAAAGTAGTGTGCAATGTTTCGGGACGAACATTTTAGAACAACAAGTTCGGTGCGTGATCGTTTAGATGTCAAAACTAATTAAACATTGCGAAAGAATATTTTATTGTGAATTATCCACATACAAATCAGACATTCTCTGGAATTTTCAGGAGTGTGGTCTAGTTTTACTTAATAATCTATGAAAGAAACTAAATTCATATTGGAGCATTGTAGTTACGGATTTTAATGAAAGAAAACATCTTCAATGAACGTTATGGTAGTTTCCTTTATCATTCCTACAAGTAACATTTGTCGTATTTATATCAGTAGTCATACAATATAATGGAAATCATAACGAAATATCCGAAAGATTTTTTGCGACTGATATGTTTTGCATATATGGGGAAAACTGTGTAGGCACAAAATATAAAATTTGCTAAAGTTCTTTCAACAGCTGGAACGAGCTTTTTCATTGAATGAGCGAACATGAAACGACTACCATTCAGCATACTAAGCTTAATATTGTAAATTAATTTCTTGCATTTAATTTAAACACATTAATTTTATTAAGAGGTAGAAGAAACGTGTTTAGCACGTGTTGCTAAACCTAGATACAAACCTAATATTTACAAAACTCACATTGGCATTTTTTTGTTAAACACTTAAATACCATTCATTCATATAATTGATAATCTAGACAGAGCAAATCACTAAACTCTAAGGAGTGTATAGAATGAAGCTATTATATAATATGTTGAACCTTAAGTGCCCCGCGTTGTTCGAATAAGTATAATGTCCTAAAACATAACTTTTAACTGCAAGGAAATGCATAGCACCAAAATTGTCAACAGAACATGATATAGTTCACTGAATTGTACAGGTTTATAAATTGTACCGCTTTCGCCTTTAGCAAACCGTTTGCACAGTTACACTACCAATCAAAGAGAATATATATTGGTACGTGTTGTGTACCTACACTAAGCACGCTCAGTGTAGAGAGCACACAGCTCGAGAAGCACACATTCGGTCAATTTTTAATCCTAAGAAGTAAAACATTTGAACAAACAACTAAGCCTTCACACTCTAACAGGTATGTTAGAATTCTGTTGCAAATAAAATGCGTATCCCTTATCTGATATGTCATTAAGTAGGAACAGTGATATACGAATCATTTCGCATCTTTGGGGAACAGTAACGTTAAAGTCTAAATGACTATGGCTTATAAAGTGTACCACTACATTTCTGGTAATTTGAACCAGTAATTTCAGAACCAATACGCTCTACAGGAAAGTGTTGCAGTTTAGATACTGTCACTTGAGAATCAAAATTTTTCACAACACGAATCACCAGTTCCAGTTTTGCAAAAGAGAGGCAGAAGCCGTGTAACTATTTCCACTCTAGTCATTACCAGTAGTGTTTCTAAAATTACTTCGGTGAAACAAAAGACACCTGAAGGAGGTAATTGTAAGAAATTTTCAGCATTTGCCACCGAAAACTCAACTAGCTGGTACTGCATTACAGTCTATACGAATAAATGAAGGAAGAAGATATGATTCAGTGTTTGAAGTGTTGCATGTGGTTCCATACCAAATCCATTAAAGTAAGTGCAAAGAAGAAATTGTTTTACATTGACGAGTGTAGAAGTGAATAGAAATGACTGATGCTTCCGATATGTTAAAGGAAGTCGTTTTGTTCAACTGATATCTACAAACGGTACAAGCATATTGTTTCTATATTTCATATATCTACATCCATGGGAAAAATTAGCAAAAATCTTATATGCCAACCCTAGAAGACAAGGGACACAATTGCAGTAAACTTGATTTCTAGTAAATTAATTTCAAAGTTAAACAACTAGAATAATTGAACGCATTGAACTGTTACAATGTTGATGGCCGTTCAGCAATTCCTGTACTGCTGTGCGATTACCTAATTAGAAACATTCATGTTTTGCAAAGCAATGTTGAGTTTATAGGTAATTGATTAATAACAATCGGCACTAATAACCCTTGGAATCTAAGGTGATGCATGGAATGTTGAAACAGAGGATATAAGTGATTAAAAATACATGAGTCTAGAGACTATGCTTCGTATTTCTTGTTTGTTTGCCGGTAGGTTGATGTTAACATAAGATAAAATGAATTATATGGGCAGTAAAAGCACTATGGCTTACGCCCGTCTCGAAGTTGGTCGATGTTTGCACAACTCTTCCTGTTTTCGACGGGTTATTCTTCATAATGTTACTTGTATTTTACTGTTATTGTTATCGTAGCATGTACTTATATTTGATACCAGTGATTCTGACAGACCCTCCTATGGGGTGTCATCCTCCAAAATTCTCGAGAGTACCCCAACCTTAAAATTTTACGGTCGAAAATCCGATAGGAACCTTGCTAAAAATCCACGGACATCATCCCAAATTTGACTTTACACCTCCAAACTATAAATCCTGACATAATCCCTTGTTAATACTTGTTATTTGAGGAATTGATATAACGTCCAAGCTGGATTTGTGAGATTGAAAGGACGGGATCTAAAGCATGTTGTAAAATGTGTTCTGAAACCAATTCGTTTTGTGAATTCCAGCGTGAATTGAAACCGTGACCGCGCGCTTAGTGTGTGGGGCGTCGATCTTTTGGTAAACCCGAAGCACTCTTCGGCCATACGTGTTTATTAAAGCCTCACCATTGGGGTCGAATTCCGGATCTTTGGTACCGACTGCTGCCTAGATAGGGCAAAAAATATACCTTCAAAACTTAACATTGAAATATAGGTATTCAGTAAGGTTGCAGTCTACCTACGAATACAACTACCTTCTGTCCTTAATAACTAACTCAACTAAACTATGGGAAAATTAATTCGAATCTTTAACCAAACATAATACTCCCACAGTACTCGGCAAATTTCTGCTAAAATATGGGCATGGTTAACCACATGAAAATAAAAAAAAAACAGCTTAAATTCCCTGGAGACTTTTCAGCTACTCACTAAACAAATCAACACTTAAATAAAATAACTTTCACTTGCCTTCAAAATCACAGTGCAACAAAGATTCTCCAACGACATATGAGTGGCTAATCCAGCCACGGCTCTCCTCACACACACTGAAATCAATAAATAAATGGGAAAGATTAACCGTGCCTGAAAGAAACCTGCTGCTCAGGCAACATATTAAAATTGTTGCCTTAAGAGACTTCAAATTAATCACTCTCTATACTGAGCACAAAATGACACAATCACAATTTAACCCAATGGATTCATGGTTAGAATATGTATAAAAATGTCAGTGCTTCAGGCAAAGCATAAAAGATAGCAATTGCCAAAATTAAAATAAAATTTCGTGTATAGTACATCGTTGACGTAAGCTATCCTGTCCTTAAGAACTTCTGCAACCAATCTCCACCCAATCTAAAACACAGAAAAAAATCCAGAAAACAGATTAAAAATAGGCTATTAACGCTCTTGTCACACTTACTTTCAAAAACAGAAAATTACAAACGTTACTGGTAATAACTGAAATATTATAAGTGTGTAGTTAACCAACATGAAACAAAGTGGAAATGAGAAACAAGATAGAAAGCTAAAGTCATATTGTTTCAATGGAACTGGTATGCACATAATACATTCCTATAATTATCACCTTCACCTTATCTTCTGTAAGTGCAATCAAGTTTAGCTGTTAGAATGAGTATTTAGAAACATTAGTTAATATAATTTACCCCTGGAATTGCCGAGAAAACTTCGAATTATTGTAAAATTTAAACTATTAATTTTATATCGTATTGACGCTACGACGTCATATTGCCGAGTGCCCCATCAATTCTAACTTATTACCTCGAGAATCTTATGTTCTTCTTCTTGCAAAACCTTCTCGTGTTATAAGCTAGGGTAAAATGTATTTGGTTTAAAAAAGTGACACATGATCCTAATTTACATTTGATTAGGACATTATATAATTTTGATATTAAATTAAACAATAAAAAATAACCGATATTTAGTTATCTTTGAAATTAGATACCGTAGCGGTGAATATAAAATATTTCGCTATATGTTTAATATTGCAGTACTTGCATATTTTCATCCATATTGAATTTGAATTTTATTTTAGAACTTTAGGCAGCTTTTCTTCAGACTCTCTCCGTTTTGAATATTTCGTTTATTTTTATTCCGCAATGCACATAGTGTAATTCTGATTTTTTATTTGTGCTCACAAAATCTAAAATTATGGCTCCTTAGTTTGGACATTTTGTTTACCATAGGTGCGGAAGCACGGCCTCCTGAGCAACATTTTACATGTTTTTACACTAGGCATTACGTGCTGAAGTATTACCACCTCGAAACATGACTTCGCCAAATCGGTACCTCCGTAGTAAGAACACTTTTATACTTGGATTGT
Source organism: Lepisma saccharinum (assembly GCA_022664845.1). NCBI lineage: Eukaryota > Metazoa > Arthropoda > Insecta > Zygentoma > Lepismatidae > Lepisma > Lepisma saccharinum. The sequence goes on along the minus strand of JAGDQP010000543.1, from coordinate 60,907 downwards.
TTACGCAATGTTATGTTACAACCTATGTACAGTAACATCATATTAGTTTCAAAGTAATTTAGAGAGCTTATGCCAGAATAGCGAGAAGTTTGGCTGATGGAAAAATAAATTAAGAAAATTTCGCCAATAAGTTTTGATTGTGGCTCATGGAAGTAAAAATTAACTAAGTGACACTTGACTGAGAAGAAATTGTGCGAAATCTGAACTGTTGATAAGTTTTCACTTTAATGCTATTCTAGTTGTAGTGCATTTGAAAGTTTAATTGATTTTACTTCCATACAGTAGTACATAATGAAAGCACTCCAATGCGTCTAAAACGTTCCCAAGAGAATTGCTTCTTTGAAATGAACCCGCGTAAGTATTTAGTTCCAACTTCAATTTCGTAATAAAGAAGAATTCATTAACTTAAACTTCAACTTAGCAATTCGAACCACTTCTATATCTTTCTGATGCAAAGTTCTGCTTAAATCCCTCGCTGTCAAAATGGCATTTTAGATTCACCTTTTTAAGTCCGAAGAATGCCCCGTTTTATCCGTTAATGTATAATACAACTGTATATTAAATTCTTATTATTAATCAGACTAAACCTGCTGAGCGATGAACAAATACAAAATATTCTTAAAGGAGGAAAGTAGTGTTTAGAAGTTAATTGGATTACAACGATGAAAAATAAATTAAAATTGCTAAGTAATTTAGAAGTTTCATATTGACTTTCTCATCCATTGACCTCGTTTCATCCGTAGTTTGATTGCTCTCCGAAATATTAAAGTTATAACTTCTTTTAACTGTTGATGTATTCTTCAGTTATGCCATCTCAGATGGAACGAAACTTTCTGTGTATCTAAAAAGTCGTGCAAGTAAAGATAAAATTAATAGAAAAGGATATATATATATATATATATATATATATATATATATATATATATATAATTGAAGTAATATTCAATCCACTACTAGATGAGTTGGTCTACTGCTCCCACGACATTTTCCGATATCGTGCAATCAAACTAAGTACTTTCAAGAAAGGCAGAAAAGAAAGACGGCAAATCACATATCTTGAAAAACTTTGAAACAAACCTCTCGTATAATTGAAACAATGAATATCTAAGTCAAACTAAGCATTCTTCTTACTTGGTACCATACCGAAAACATTCCGGAAATTCACTTTGCAGTCAATTCATTACTGTTCGTGAAATTGTCTAGACAATATCATTAAATACTATTCAAAATTAGTAAATACGAAATTTGAAATGATTTTTGACTTTGGAAAAAGATAAGTATTTTATTTAGGTGATTTCATTTTCCATAGATATAAAGGCTACAGTTCGTAAGTATCTGAAGGTTATTAGACAGATCAACTGATATGCATCCAATACATCAAACTGATAAAATGAAATTTATGGGCGGTAACAGACATCCAGTACATGATTAATAACTTACTTGACTATTTGAAAATTAAGCGGATCTAATTATAGTATTTCAGTGACATACACTATTTTCCTATACATATTAATTTTTTAATATTTTACAGGCATCTGTAAACAACTGGTTTAATATACGAAATCACTGGCTGCTACTGACGAAAACATCAAACGAAACGAATAATTCTCAAGATATTGGGGAAGAAATAAATTCATCGTTAGGACATTTGAATATGTTAGTCGACAGTAACGTAGTTGTTGCTCCTGTGGAAGAAAGTGCAACAAGTATAACTCTGTTCGATGTCTACAAAAGAACTCAAGAGTCGACACTACTCATTTCGACGTTTGGTGCATGGGTGCAAGGGAAAGGTGTCAGAATGACTACAAGACACCATCCGACAGTTCTAAGAAGAAATATGGGAGGTACTCTTCTGAAAGCAGTTTTCATAGTAAGTAATATTGTTGTTCGTTAGGAAATAAAATGTGGTCATTAAAATAGTATTTATAAGCAAAATGTTATCCTATGATTTCAATCTAACTGTAATTATTCCACCGACATTTGGTTTTAAGGCAAAAGCGTAATACCATGACTAGACAAGCGTGCAAATGTGCAATCCATCTTGTATTTTCTACTTGAGAAGGCTGGGCTTGCGAACTAATTCTTCCGCTATTTAATTTTACGTGCACTAATCGTTCTAATCCGATTCTCCATTCGAACGCACACTTATCTTCGACAAGGTGTTAAATCCTGAAAATACCTCGATGAACCTAAAGAAATAAGTAGAGTAAATGATTTATTTATAAAACAAATTAAAAAATTAATTCCTGTATCCCATTCAGCACAACGCCGGATGTTCCATAATATTAGCTTAAACATATCACTAATTTCGCATCTTAAGGAAGAAACATCCTACAGAATGATTTTTAACTTATTTATGGACTGTAGGCAATGCTTACTCAGGCCGAAAAGGAATTGACATAGATTGTAAAAGAAATCGACTGAAAATATTAGAGGGATCAAAAGGAAAACAATCTTAGTCCCTAGGCGTGAAGTTTTGTTTGTTTTGAAATACAGGATACCAAAACCATGAGAACTTTATACAACACTATGAATAGTGCTGATATGACGTGGTATCGTCAAAGACTTAAAATCTGCTATATCCAGAAATTGATATTCAAAATTATTTATTGAGTGCGTAAGGCATCCTGGAAAAATAAAATAGGAGTCTTAAAATTCTCAGCAGTAAATGTAGGTCGAAATAAGCATTAATGGCACGACCTTCCAGCAGTTACTATTAATTTCTTTGCGGCTAATCGATATCTCAAACATGTTTCCTTGTCAAATAATTCTTCGAGAAAAAAATGTTATTGCATAAAAAATTATGACTAAGAACTACATATTTTAAGCGAATGATTATCATCAATGAGAGAAAAGGCTTTTACCCTGTTTAATGGCGGTGGTACATTATCTATACTCATGGAAAGTCGTCTTATATTTCATGTTCATTTGGCTCTATATTTCACAGATATTCTGGGAATCACCCGCAACCTTTGCGAAATCGCTCACACATTCGACAATTTTGTACTATGAATATTTGGAAAGAATGTGTATGAAATCTCTGACAATATAGTGCCGCATCAGCTATATTGTTTATGTTTTTAGATATACGAAGCTGTAACTTTCAGATTCCCATGCTGCGGCAGCCAGAAGTGCCAAACACGGCGGAAATTCCATTTATGACACTGCAGCAAAACTAGCGACATGTTGATTGACCCGTTGCTCTTGATTTAACTTTCGAGTGACGAAAGATGCCTAAGTTTCTTAGAATCTTACCTACCAAAACTGCTTGAAGATGTAACCTTGACATCACGTTGTCGAATGGACATGCAAAATTATTGCGTGGTATCCCATCCAATGAGCGGTTATGCAACATTTGTATCGCACATTTCCTAACCGGTTTATCGGTCGTAACAGTTGTATTCAAAGGCCATCAACGTGAACAGATTTTACGCACCTGGATTTTTGTTCATGGCAATAGTTGAAGTGGGATCTCTTCGCACCAGAGTGAATACACAAGATAAAGTTATTATATTATCTACATCAAGGAAACTTGGGATATCGTTTGTAAGCCAACTCAATATGTACCGTGACGCGTTGAAAGGTGCATTGAAGCAGAGTGTAGCACTTGTTAAAACCACGTGTACCATATACCACACTGCCAGTTGCATCACGTCACCAATAAAATAGTCGCTATCCTACAAATTTCTTCAATAGATAACATTAAATTTCCGAATAACAAATGATAAACTACTAGCTTTACGTTGTTATCACATCAAGAACAGACGTCAAAAAAATATGCACCAGCCCTATATTATGCTACCGATGCTGGTGACGCCACATTTTTCTTTATCTGCTTCCCGGTCAACTATAACGTTTTATTAATCGTTAATATTCTCCACGACCTGTAAACATACGTATGTTTAAAAAAAACGTAGTTACATTTGATGATATTACAGAGATATTTCATATGATTGCAGCTAATCCAATAGCATTTTAGTTGGTCCTAAGTGAGGTTAGCGGGAAACAAGTACGCCTGCTTGACTACTATTACGCTTGTTTCGTGAATCAAGTCGAAAATGTGTCCACGAACCTTTCATTCGAAGTATAGATAGATATTGAAGTCGTAGGGTCGTTGTAACTGCTCCCAGATGAGCAGATAAAGGTCGATCCACGTAGATCTGTCTAATTTTCAATTGTCTCCCTGTTTACAGAATGGACGGAACCCAATGATAAAAAGACCATGAGAAATCCAGTAGCCTGTAGTATTGAGTCACTATCACAAATGTTTGTTGTGTGTATCATGACTCCAAAGGTCAACCGGTCTTGGAAGGCCTACATAGTTGCACTTTTCCACCCCAAACATTCGATTTCTAAAATTTATAAACAGTGAAAAGAACATGGATTTGCATTGGGTTCGACGACTATCAAGAACATCATTAATCGGTATTAAAATCGAAAGTTACCAGCAATTAAATTACCGAGGAAAGGGACTAGGAAGCGAGAGTGCAATGCAGTGACGCCGCCTGTGCCTCATAGGTTTCGTCGAATGACCCTCCAGGACCCCCCCTTTCCACCGAAACTTGTGATGGCCATACGGCTCCATGTGGCATAGTCAACTGTGAACAGCAAACGGCATGAGAAGTTCAACCTCCGGAAGGTCTTTAAAAGTCAAGGACACTACCAAAGTGCGGCCCATCGGTGTGAGAGAAAGATCAATATGAGGTACCTCTACGAATGCCTTTAACGGGAAAGGTAGAAGTATGTGGCCCCACTAGATGAGTCATAGGTGCATTTATCAGACTGTAGCAAAATTCGTGCCATCACTGATACTTCACGCGACAAAATCCCGTTCCGAATTCATCCGTCATTGCAAAGCAACTCTCTCGAGGAGATTCAGGGTTGTTGCGGGATACTATTATCAAAGCAAGTTGACTATTGGTAAGATCTCTAAAAACCGTAAAATCAACTCTGCCTTCTTTCAGTAACATATCCTGATCCCAGATTATTCAAACGACTTGCCTCTTTTCTATGGAAATGCCATCAATCCTGTCTCTGTGTACATCATATACGTCTTATTTTGCCTGTTACTTTCTACAACAGATATCGCAAGTGACCGGCATTCAGGCTATTCCACTTCACGATATACCGGTAGTCACTAGATGCCAGTCCTATGGATTTCTGCGTGTTTGACATACTGAAAACGGCACTTTCATCTCCTCCTGTCACCATTCTCCTGGGCCTGTGCAACGCCTGTAAGAAGGAGTGGCAGAGGATTCCACTTCCTGTACTTCGCCGTAGCCTCCTACATTGGAAGTTACTGCACAGGGCTGTTGCCAAGACACATGGTGATCACATTGAGGCCAACCGATGGTGGTCCCGTGGAGTTTCGTAATATAGGCACTAGTCCAAAATTAGACGCATGTATGCGGGTCGACTTTCTGTATACTTTCATCTAGTGTAAATATACGTTTGATCTTATTGACCTAATAACATTATATTTGAAAAAGTAAGGAATTTGAGGTATGCCGGACCCTGCGATTCGCCTTTGATACTTTTGATGATGTTATGCCTGGTCATACCTACTTCCAAGTAAGCAACAAAAATGATTATTATTAGTCTGATTCTCTGGACGAGTATATTTGGAAGTCCTACAATGGATTGGTTAACTCCTATGAAATGTCTTACAAATCAGCAAAATTAGCGACAGAACTTTATTCTTACAAAATATTGCAGATGGAGGCCACTTCTTGTACTACTTAACAAAGTATAATTTACCCCTAAGAGGGTCGCTTTTTGTAGCTCTACACAGAATCTATTCGTTATGTTCTTATCCACTTCGATTTCACATTTCCTTCTAAATATTACACGTAATCCTTTTAGTACATAAAGTGAACAGACAAAACTCTCTGATGTAATTTAGCATCATAAATCTGATTTTATGTAACATTGTTTATAAACTTTAACGCTAAAACTACGTTATATTAAACCTTTTATAACCAATAAGCTTACCAAGCATATAGGAGTTTTTAAGACGTTTTTATCTTAATAAACACTTTTCGTCAACACGTCTACAACGATTGACTATCGTTACTTACTAAATTTCCCAATTGTGGCTCAATTTATGTATATATATAAACCAAATGAAACAATAATTGAAACGTTATTTTGTTGTTGATCTTCTGTAGACGCCTACCAAAGAAGATTGGAGGGATCTAAGGGATCTGCGAACGAAAGAAAGAAATCCACTTATCAAATCAAATCACGCCATCTCATCGACAATTTATGAAATGCTAAACATCAGGTTAGTTATTTTCCATTCTACTGATATTACACTTTCCAAATTTTTAAGGGGTTCAAATATGTTGTGGTCAATATAAAGTGAATCGAATATAACCGTGACTAAAATAGTATTAATATTTTAAACGAAGAAAATAAAAAACAGAATAGAGAAATATACATTTCGTAGCTTTATAGCTTATTGATACAGTATGGTCGGAAATAAAGTATACAGAAATGCAGAACATGTACTGATGTACGGAATATAAATTGAATTTTACTGCACAATGATACGGAGATAAACCGGTCAAGCAGTACAAGACAACATATTATCAGAAACAGAAAAGGCAGCACAAAATATTCTTTACATTCTCCAAGTGTATTCCGTCCAACCGCAAACATTTCTCATAGCGACGCTCCAGACTGTCAGCAATTGCCGCAACTGTATCCCGTGAAATTCAACGCAACATATCACTGATATTCAGTTTTGGGTGTTCAATATTATAAGGATTAGGATTACGGTAAACACACACCTTCAGTGAATGAATTAACTAAGCATCATGCGGGTGGAGATCAGGTGAGTAGGCAGGGCACGGACTCCCTCTTTGTATCGAGTTTTTGCAGTCTTAAAAGTGATATTGCATAAACTGTAAGAACTCACTAGCAGTGTGTGCGGTGGCTACATCTTGCTGAGCACGGTGTGTGTTAAAACATAGGTTACTAGTGCCTGACCGCTTTCTTCTCGAGCGTTTACACTGACACAGCCCTTGCCTCGTTTGATGGAATTTTGCAACTAGCAACACCACTGTGCGCTTTGTTGGATGAGGTTTCTGGTACCCTAACACAAACAAATTCCAAACAGGTTTCACACTCCGTTCACCATTTCCGCCCCTTCCATATGAGCGGAAATAATGCTACACAACAAATAGCTACTCATGAACACTCAAGGCCTTTACGGAAGGTCTTTCCCTACACTTATTCTCTGCAATGATCAGTCACACGTGCATTTCACTGATGTACTTGCTTAACACCACCAATGATGAAGAGTGTTGCAAACTTTCGGTATAAATTATTCCCAGGTATACTGTACTAAAATGTTTATTCAAGGTTTAAAAACGGATTATTACTGCAAAATAAATATACTGAAAATTTTGCTATCTAACTTTTAAACAGGTAAATGTATCATGCTTGCAGTTCATACAGCCTTTCTATTTGTGTTAGAATAGTGTTTTTCGTCCTAATAGAGAAGAGAGCTGCTACTCAAGTGTTCTGCTTTTTACACGGGCTTTAAAACATAATCAGGTATGAATTTGAGTGTGCGTGCGGATGGAAAGACTAACATACCCTTCCAAATCAATGAAATAGCCCCTTACGAATCTATTCTGTCATCACCACAACTGAATTCGCAACTTTCGTTTCCTATCTTGTCCACCAATATGAAGAGTTAATAAAATATAAAAATGGTTTGCTAGAATTTCGCCAAAATAATTACAATTTTGCATGATAACATGCCAATAAAACTATAATCAGTTTCGGAATAGTACGAAGCAAACTAACGACTATCACCGATGGTTGTCTCATCTTAGCTATATCTTCAGGGGAATAATGAAGATTAAAGGAAAGATAAACAAAGTATTACAGATATAAAAGAAAAGATAAGAAGGATAAACAAAGTATAAGAAGGAAAGTATGACACATAAGATATAAGTGTGTGGTGATCTAGTTCAGTATATTAACACTCCAAACATCACATTTTCCGATCACTTATAGGGTTCCTACAAAAAAAATTATTGACTTAAGATATTACATCTATATTTCTTAAAATCGGTATCTGAAATGGTTTTGAAATCTTGCTTAGTATATATTTCCAGCCGTTGCAGAACATACAAGTTGCCACATACTGTATGGCAGTGAGATATATTGGCTTTTTACAACCATCTTATGTCTGAAGACTTTCACCAATTAACTTTCAATTTTCAGCTACACGAAAGTAAAGTAATAATTCCAATAAATGTTGAATCAAATAGTGGCCAGTTGCTATATTTTGTTGAATACCTGGGTGAATGGATGCGATGTTTCTCCTTCTACCTTTCTCAGGGAGCACCTAAAAAGGACAGGCATTCCACAAACCACTTATTCCTATTTCCACGTCTTAGGATGTATTGTGGGGAAACTCTGCTTTGGTTTCATGCCTAAAAATTGTATCTGCACCTTAGTTCTCTTATTTGTTTTGATTCGCTTGATTTCCTTCAAAAACATATAAGAACATAGAAATGGTAGCGTTTATATATTATATCTTATCATTACCTCTTCCCTTCAACTATTTCATCTTCACGCCCTCCCTTGAGATGTTGTTATCCGATTACACTGTAAAATACTAAGTTAGTCATAAAATGATATTTACATTGTCAAGGCGTGTTGTTATTTGCTTTTTGTACCAATTTGATGATTGTTTTTCTCCCATGCGTAGAAGTGAGTGCATTCTCAGTTTTGATCTATTCTGAGTGTTACTCCTAGCTGTTTCATAATTTCTTAGCCTGTTCCACTTCCCAAATTGGTATTTGATTAACACAAAGTATCCACTACGGGAACACTTCGTCATTGATTAATACTAGGTTTACAAATTATTATAAAACACTATAGTCCATATTTAATTCACTCATCATTTACACATTTGGTCATAATGGAACTACCACACAGAAGGGCGCCTAGATTCCTGTTAACTTGTCTATGGATTCTTTCGTTACCATTAGGTAAACTCTACTTTCATACAGTCATTTCTTTCTTGTTTCTTCTATAAAAACATGTATGTGCACAAGACAGTTTTCTACCTACTATTAAAGAAATCAGATGAATCAATGGTTAGCAGTCAACACAGCACACGTCGAACACTCAACGAGAACACGGACAGGAACACAAAATATACGTATCGGCGAAGGTTTCGAGGGGGAATTGTGGTTACTGGTCTTGATTGGATTTCACCCCCAGAGTCCGGCAATTTCATTGACGGGTAGTCATATTACTTTATTCTTTCCTCAGTAATCCGGCAACCTCTGTCCGTTCCCCTTTTACTCATGTACTGCGCATATACCCCATATTTCTTCATACGAGATATTTTCAATATACAAGTATAATATTTAGTTCCAAACTTCCAATATACTTGCAATGTTCCAATATTTCATTATATATAGGGCCTATATATATATTGGGGCAAGTTATTGGTAGTCCCCCTCAGTCAAACTTTTCGAAAACAGATATCGTACCGGACTGCACTCGTTTTGCACCGTTTTTCACCCAAGTTTTGCGATTTGCTCCGTTTTTCTCCCAAGTTTCGAGTTTTGCACCGTAATGGTTAAAAAGTTGTAAACTCTTAAATTTGTTGGGGCCAAGTTAATGGTATCCCCCTACAGGAAAATTTCAAAATTCACACAGTAGAATACATGACAGTACATTGTAATAATTCCACAAACACTTAGCAACAAAAAGCCACACAAAGTAGGCACCCAAAGTATGCACGAGGTAAGAACCCAGGAAAAGACAGTTACTAATAATTATAAGTTATATAACCATAACAAATTGTATAAGGTTATATATATATAATTATAAGGTTATAATTATAAAGTTGTATATATATATAACAACTACAAAAATATTTGAAAAACGTTTAACACCAACATTTTTCTAATATCAAGTTTACACATAAATAATACTGTTTTCAAACACTCGTAGCTCAGTACCTCCAAAGTTTTCAAAAAGCAATACTCTACAAAATCTTGTAACTTGTATACTCAACATCAGCTAACTGTCTGGTTCTGGGTATCTACTTGTAAGGCTTACTTTTCTGTCTCTTACACATATGTGCATATTTTACAATAACTATTAAGCTTATATTCCTGTTAAGTTTAAAAGTCTAAAAGTTGTTATTTGTTATTTCATTGTTATTATAATTTAAATCAATAAGTTATTATTCAATGAAACCTAAGTTTACCTAAATAAATTAAATTAATTCTTAAAGTAATATGTGTGAAGTACCAAGTAATTCACACGTGTGTCCATCCAATAATCACGCTGATAACCCAAATATAATGGTATTTCATTAAAAGCCTCTACCGACTACTATTATATTCAAATATTTTTAAAATATTCATATTTCCTCAAAACAACTAAATATTCCTGATATTACGTATATAAAATGAGCTACGCTTTATTTCATTAATCAACAGCAAAAAAAAAGCAACCTCCTAAAACCATGAGGCTTGAAATATGGTTCAACAGATGGCAATCGTTTTGAACCATCTTGCACCCAAGTTTCGTGTTTTGCACCACAACAGTAAAAAAGTTATAAGCTCTTCTAATTTGGGAACACAAGCAAGTGGAAGGGCCCCTCAGTCAATTTTTTGAAAACATAGTGTACCGGTCTGTGCTCGTTTTGCACCGCGATAGTCAAAAGTTTCTAAGATTTTAAATTTGTTGAGGGCCAAGTGAATGCTAGCAAAATTTCAAAAATCACACAGTAATATATAGTGCAACAGATTGCAATCGGTCTGCACCGTTTTGCACCCACGCTTCAAGTTTTGCACGGCAAGGGTTAAAAAGTTATAAGGTCTTCTATTTTGGGGGCCCATAATAAGCTTGGTTCCCTACTTTAAACTTAATAAAATTGCATTGCTTTCGTCATGGGTACGTTCTTTCTTCTCTCATTTTTACGCACATTTGAAAGATAATACAAATTGTGCGTTTTCTTATTTTATGACGGTTTGTGGGTATTTGTATGTGAGTGTGTGGGACTGGATAGCCAAAAGGAGTAGAGAATTACTAAACGAACGTCAGTTTACAGGATCCGCAAGCCAAGAGAAAGTTGAGATGAGGATCTCCTTTTCGGTGCAGAAGAGGCCATGCTATGCATGGAAGAAAAGATATTAAAATTACTAACCAATTGATCTTTTTATTTTCAGTTGGTTTCTTCCCAATATATGAAAGCAGTAAACTTCCGTGAAAGTATTTTTCTTTTGAATTCTCAAGAACTTTTTGTCGCAGTATTTCATATTCAGAGAAAATAAATTATTCTTTAGACCTTATTTACCCTGCTTATTATTTTTCTTCAGCACAATACAAAGTGAGTGTGAAGAAAGAAAGAAAATATAGGATGGGGTGAGGGGCTGAATCAGACACTTTTCTACCTCGATTCTTTTTGTGTGTATACGAATGCTTTCATTCAGTACTCAATATTTCCTAAACCGTTATGAATTCCTTCATCAATATCACTTGATTTTTTATGCCAACAAATAGAAATGGGTCGCTACCAGAATTTCTTGTTACTCCGGATACTTATTTCTAACCTTCGATACTAAATATTTGATATTCCGTACTTTATTTCAAGATGTCTTTCGGTGTATTAAATATTACTTACATTATTTAAAATTAAAATGTAAATGTACCGCCCAACTGTCTGTCCTGTCCGTTTTAGTCTCCGTCCGCTGTATACACTTTCCCGCCCATGCATTGATTTTTCTTTGTCAACCCTTAAGAAATCGGAGACCTCCATGATTGAATTCCAGCAACGTTTTCTTGCGTTGCAGAGTCAGTACCCACGTTTTATCTCAGTTTTTACCGATGGATCCAAATGAGATGAATCTGTTGGATGCGTGTTTGTTGTAGCAGGGAAAGCCCTTCAATTTTGTCTTAATCCCAAAGTCAGAATTTTTATTGCTGAGCTATATGTTCTTTTAAAGGCTTTGGATTTTAGTCTTGTTCGAGGTTTCAACCGCATCCTTGTTTGTACAGATTCGAAGAGAGTTGTTCAAAGCCTCGACAATATGTATTCGAAACATCCGCTCGTGCAAGATATTCTCTGTAAGACACACGCCATCTGCTCTGAAGGTGGTGAGGTTGTCTTTTCGTGGATACCAAGTCATGTTGGTATCCATGGCAATGAATTGGCAGACGAAGCTGCTCGTGAGGCCTCTTTAGGAGCTAACATTGATATTCAGCATGTCCCATTTCAGGACATGATGATATATTATAGGCAGGTTACGCGGAATGAATGGCAGCGACGATGGGATGACGTAGCTGTTAATAAACTGAAAGAAATTAAGGTAACTGTTGTTCCATGGAAATCATCTTGCCGAGATAGTAGGCGTGAAGAAGTACTTTTATGTCGTCTACGTATAGGACACAGTCGCCTGACACACGGTTATTTGTTACGCCGATTGGATCCACCACGTTGTACTAATTGCAATGTGGTTTTAAGTATTCGTCACGTGCTTTTAGATTGTCCAGGATATAATCATCTCAGACAACGTTATAACATCCCCAATGACATGGCGTCATTGTTAGGGGATGAACCAGGTATGTTGCGGAGAGTTTTAGTTATGTCCGTGAGACAGGTTTATCTCCGTCTCTCTGAGATGGTTATGTCACATAGCTGTTAAGTTTTATGTAGTATTATTTTATTTTTGTGAAGGCCTATTTACAGCCTTCACATTTTTAACTTTTATACTAAAGACAATATACATCTTTAGTTTTTAATACGATTTTATTTTTCTGAAGAGCTTACATCTTCAGCTTTTATCATTTTAGTTAACAGCTATTTTTAGATGTGACAAAGATAATGGGCTTCCCCCGTATCGGGAAGGGCGTAAGCCATAGTGCTGTTACCGCCCATACAATTCATTTTATCTTATCTATCGTAAGTGTATTGCTTTCCTATAATTTAACTCTATCCTGAGTCATAGGTGCTTAAAGCCATGAATAAAATTCAAATTCAAGAAGCTTTAAGATATAAGTTATAGACCTTATGTTCTACCATCGAAAGATATTAGTCTAAAAACATCGAAATATCGAAAAAGTATCGACTCCATTAGTTGAGGCATCGACCGAAACCGATACTTCGCAAGTATCGGTAGTATCGAGGTATCGAAAGTATCGTGAACTCATCAGTATTTAATATAAATATTGTAGCTTTCTAACTCGGATATTTCAATACGGTTTACTTTATTGAGTGTAATCTAACTTACAACGTAAAAGACAAATTTTGAACTCATGAAAATTACTAGATTGTGTATTATTTCTAGGGCTTCTGAGTTATGTGTTAGAATTGAGCCTGTCCGCAAAATGTATAAACCCGTTCAATTATTCTAGTGTTAGAAATAATAATTATACAGTAAGTAAATAATGTTTTGAATATTCCGAAGCATAAACATGATAGATCCACTATGTCTGTTCTACAGCATGCACACGTTGCATGATAAAAATTGCTAATTTTCACGTCGTGTAGCTAGGCACCAAGTGACATCCTCTTATTGTAAAATTATGTCTGATAAAGAAACCCCTTTCTCCTCTTCCCTCTCTCTCTCCTACGTAATGAAAATCAGTAAACAACAAGATTACAGAAGTTTTCTAAACATATATGAATTAGTATCAACAAAATGAAAGAATAAAAGCGAAATAGAACGTATATACCGAAGGGAGAAATTTAAGCACAGATAATGAAAAATGGAAACTGATGGATGTAACCCAAACGGAGATATATAAAAATAAAGAGGGAGAGAGATAAAGAGTTAGAGTAAGATAGAGAGGGTGGGGAGAGAGAGAAACAGATAAAACCAACGAATTAATACGTAGTACAAAGTACCAAAAGACAGAAAATTATAAAATATAGATTCCAAGAAATCCAGTAGTTAGATAGACATTACTCTTAGATGTTATATTTTGTGAGGGTTGGTTTCAAAGATCATTGTGACATTTGCAAAATTGCAACCAAAGTAGATGGTCAGATTAAAAACTCAATTTCTAATAGGGGCTACGGTGGCTCAGTTGGTAGAGCACTGACCTCTGGTGCTAGGAGTCGTCGGATCGATCCCTGATCAAACCAAATTGGCTTTGTGGTGGACAAACACCGTGTGCGTGGGTTTTCTCGGTCTACTCCCGTTTCCTCCCACTTTCTTCATTCCACAAATTCATCCCAAAATTCATCATCCATACGTCCTGACCCATAGTTGCCAAAGAGCCTTAAAATAAATGCAATTCAATTTACAATAGAAAAACTGAATTTTGAAACACATTTAAAATGATTCAACGATAGTTAAAAGGTTAACATTAATGTTTTGTGTGCGCTTAATTTCGGGCGCAATTTGGATGGATTTTATTGAACACAATAGTTCAGGATACATCATAACAAACCCAGTAGGTGCCGTAGGGTTTACCTTCCACTCCATCCTAGTAACGTAAATCTAATATTAAAAGAAAATGGTTGATTAATATTTTTCTACTAGCAAGGGAACCTTACGAACCAAGTTCCGGGGATTTTCGCCGGACTGGTTCCAAAAGAGTGGGGACAGGTTAGGAAGTCAGAATGTGAGATTATTTGTTTCGGAGGAGGAGTGTGAGAGGCAGGAGAACGGGTTAAGGGTGAACTGGTGCTTCGGTCCAGTGAAACTGTACCCGTTTTCTTTTGTCAGTTTCTCATAAACGAAAGCAGGAAATGAAGTGTAAATAACCATGATTAGGTAATGCTGTTCTACACTAGAAGCGACTAATGTGAAGCACTGTCAGTGTTGCCAGCTGGAGACATTCGTAGTGTTGCCAGAATATTAAAAGCTAGAAAATGTCTGTGGAGGCAGGGACTACAACGATGAAGTCAACGTCATTTACTGACAAAGTATAGTTTATTCTAGTACTGTGTACTACTTCGCCTATACTATTGTAATAAGCACAAAATAAAGCAAAATAACACAAAAGAGCAACGATGCGAATTACAAATTAAATCAAGATATTAGTTGAAAATATATGATAATTGGTCATCAAATGCTGTTGAGTCCATTGTTATAGGCACTCGCTCTCCTCTCTTTTCTCTTTCCTTTTTCAGTGGACATATACGCTAAAACGAAGTTCTTTCCTACTTTCTTGCTTTCACCTTTCCTTTTCTATGTCTATAAACATATTTATGGGATGAAATATTACAATTCTTGTGGAGTACTGATAAACCTGTTGTTCATTTTTATAGGGATTCTAATGTTTTCTTTTATTTGTCGTTTCAGGATGAATCCGAAAGAGGTCATTCGCCTGCTGGTTCAGAACTTTGGCACATCTGATGACGCACCATCCATTGAAGATCAGGAAATATTGAACCAGATATGTGCCGAGTTATTGGATGAACGAGTGATCGTTGAGCGGTATGAATCTCTGACATATGAGGACGCTTTAGACCTGGATGTTGACTCAATTGATCGTGAATATGGTGATGAGGATATCGACATGACATCGCAAACCATATCAACGCAACATGTGCCGGAAGTGTCGGATGAAGAAGAAGAAACTCCGTCATCTCTTTAGCTCATCGTATGTTCAGTCACCGAAAATAAAAAAGAAAAGAGTCAGCGAACTGTCAGTACTGGACAAGCACAGTTGGAGGAAAGAGAAAGTCTCTGGCATGTGTTCGATCCAAGTTTTGACAGATCAAATCGATTGACGTGCTGCAGAACTATGAACGATCGCGAGAAAAGATGACGTCACGCGTGAAGATGAATACTATAAACACCAGAGTGTTTGAGTATTTCAAAGACATGTCTGTACGCAATGCCATAATTGCAGTGGGTATTGCAAATCAAACGCCAGGTTGATCCAGATGATAAACTGAATTTCAAGGCATCAGATTCATGGATTTACAAGTTTAAGAAAAGGAACAGGATCGTCTCGCGCTCAATTACTCATAACGTGTCAAAGACCTGCGCCTCAAAGAGGAGGATATACAGCGGAAGTCAGATGAATTCGTCAGAAAAATGAAATCCTTGTTCATCGAACGACATTTGATTCCCAAACAGATCCTGAATACAGATCAAAGTCGTTTCGAAATTGAAATGCATTCAGGACGAACACTTTGACCAATCGGCATTAAACGAGTATATGCAACTGTATGATCTACATCGGCAACGATGCACTCATACATGATAATGCCTGTAATCTCAATGGACGGAGATCTGCATTCGCCGATGTACATGCTTTGTGCAGAAACCAGCCGGAAATTTCCTTAAAGTAAACCAGCTGATCCATCAAATATTATGTCTTATGCTTATGGCTCTGATAACATGAAAAAAGAAGATCAGAAGATAATGCTGACCAATGTATTCTTTCCAAGTGTGTCTACTTTATAAGAAGAAGCCATGCTTCTACTTCTTGATTCGTAGTCAACCAATACGGATGAAGTGTTAATCAAATCAACAATTCCGGAAAGCATTAGTGAATTTGAATGGCATTTGATTCCACCAGTATGCACAGTACTCATTCAGTCACTGGATGTCTATTTCTTCCGCCCGCATAAAGCATTTGTTAAGTTCGTGACTGATGCTATTATCCCGACCGAAGAGTTCAACATCTGGCATCGGGACAACTTCATTCGTCTCCAATCCTTCACTCAATATCAGTTTTCGTCCCGCATGTTTCGAAACATGATCAAGTATGCATGGTACAAGTCAGGATATCTGGACGAAGAACCGGAACCATTCTTGAGGCCGATGCAGTACTGCTGTGACACTGTTGGCTCTGAAGTTTGTTCATCACATCAGTGCAGTGCTTTTTCATTCATGAGATGTGTTCATTGTAGCAAGACGTTTTGTCTGAATCATCTACTCATTAACGGTCTGCATATAAATTGCACTTAACTCGAATTTCCTGATGACTCTTTCAGGATTCCTAGTGATTTCGCTTATTATCACTGAAATCAAAATAGTATTGGCAAAGTAGTACACAGCACTAGAATAAACTATACTTTGTCAGTAAATGGCGTTGACTTCATCGTTATAGTCCCTGCCTTCACTGATATTTTCGGGCTTTTAATATTCTGGCAACACTGACGATGCTTCACACTAGTCGCTTCTAGTATAGAACAGCATTACCTATAATCATGGTAAGTTACACTTCATTCTCTGCTTTCGTTTATGAGAAACTGGCAAAAGAAAATGGGTACGGTTTTACTGGACCGAAGCACCAGTTCACCCTTAACCCGTTCTGCCTCTCACAGTCCTGCTCCGAAAAAAATAATTTCACATTCTGACTTCCTATCCTGTCCCCTCTCTTTTCGAACCAGTTCGGCGAAAATCTCCGGAACTTGTTTCTTAAAGTTCCCTTGTAAGTTTCTAACATAAAGAGACAAGATTACAAATTCAAATAGTATGAAAAGTATGAAAATGTTCAACCGCAAAACAGACATGTCTCTTATGGGCATAGCAAACCTTACATGTTCCACATTTCAAATGTGAATAAAGCTTAAATAAACAATATACTGTTAAAGAGTACGATGAAAACAAATTTTGTGTCAGCTGATATAAACAAATAATTTTTCTCTCAACACAAACACAAAAGAGGCTAGTTGCTACCAATTTCTTAAAACATAATTTTCCCAAACATGTCAGCTGACCCAAATCAAACATAACGTTCTAATAATTAGAACAGTAATGAGTAAGTATTTACAATAATACGGAGAGTGTGTGTGGTAGAAGGAAAGAGTAAGAGCGAAAAATGAAGACGAGCAAGAGCGAAACAAGAGCAAGAGACGAAGACATGAAGAGAAAAACTTAAAGAAAGGGGGAGAGAAGAAAATCAAAATGAAAACTATATTGATTTTCCTAAATCGCGCTGTTTACTCCCCGATTCTCGCAAGTGATATATCTTATTTTGTAGGTCTCCAACAGAACATGAATCTATGACTTCTGTAAATGTTTACAAGGTTCATTTAATATGAAAATAATAGTGCCGGGTAGGAGTCGAATGCATGTGAGATTGAAAGTCTGAGCTTTTATCTAGTATACTACACACTAGATTTTATCCAGTATACTGGCTGACAGCTGCTTAACACCTGTTGCATTTTTTGTAAGAATAGAAACAAGTTGTTTAGAATTTAGTTCTAAAAGTTTTCGTATAAAGGCATAACTCCTATATGAGCAACATAATATGTGGGCTGGTAGGTAAGACATTGATTGAGCTACTAACTGGCCGACCCGTGTCAAAGTCTCGCTCCGTACCATGATAGTTTTTTCTTCACTGGAGACAATGAAATTCATTTAAACAAACATTTCATATTTAACAAATAACATTTAGTTTCGGCCGGATATCAACGACTAACATATTTATTTATCTGTGTAATTTTACTTCAAACTGAATTATTTTCCTTCCTTTTATGATTCAAGTATAGACCTGCGTCTCGTTACACATTGGGGGACTGAGCAAGAGAATGGCTCTTTCACAGGCATGATTGGTCTCCTTCAACGAAGAGAAGTTGAGTTCACCTTCACCGGCCTTCTAGCTACAGCTGATCGACTAAAAGCTATCGATTATACAGTTGAAGTTTTGCATTATTCGTAAGTATTTGCTTAATAAATTAATAGTTTAAAAGCGTCTTAGTTGGGTACAAAATTCCATTTTTTTCTTACTTTTACAAAAATACTATTTTTTTGTAATATCTTTATGTTTTGAATATAATTGAAATGGCATATGAAAAATGTGATATGTGACACATTTTCAAAACGTGGTATGTTTACGACAATCAACTCGTGTAGAGTAGCTACATAAGCTGGGGCATAATGGAACACGAGATGTAGATCATTCTGAGTTATTTCTTGGTTGAAAGTTATAAAATGATAAAACTACTCAGTTCTAGCTCTTCCGGGAAAATTTAATTTTCGTCACATCATGAATATGACGATTCAATTATTTTAAGCTTCTTTCAACTGAAAAGGTATGGTACTGCTAATACACTTTATACTATAGTACGGTAATACCTCTTATAAATATAAATTTTGTTTCTGTTTCGATCAGTTAATTAATGAAAAACTGGCTTGAGATGATTCTAGTTTGCACAAAAGGGAAATATATATCAAGAATCACTTATTCCAATGCTAAATACAGGACGTTTCGAAGTCACAGGTACCTTATTTTAAGATGACTATTCTTCCCTGATTTCGGGGCACAGTCCCGTAACTAACACTCTTTGCGTTCCGAATTTTGTTCTCGATTTCCACAAAATTTAAAGGAAAAATAATGCCTCAATCAAAGCGCTTTTTTTATTAAAGTTGGCAGAGGAGTAGTGGACATCAAAAACCCACCAGAAAACATGATCAAATGTGCTTTCTTCCATAAAGACGGACACAGTGGCCAAAAATCTGATTCATAAGAATAATTATTCATGGTGTAATTTAAGACTCAAAACGCATTTATTGCTAAAACGCTAAACGCAATGGAAAACGAATACTCATTAATTGATACTAGGTGGGATTCGCCATCACTTAGCGCAAATATTCGTCATCTTGAAGTCGGCCATCTTGAATATTGCTCATTTCTTTAAATAGAATGGGCGTTGTGTAATGTAACAATCTCAGCTAAATATATGGCTGTGGCAGAAGTATGTTTGCCACAGATTTAGTTTTGTGAGTCCCCGTTTTATGCCGATCCACACACCGAGAATAGTGTGCTTCTGTTGCACAGTGTAAAAAAACATTATCTTCCTTTTCCCTCTTTGGATATGGTGCCCATCTCCCTCCGGATGAACCTTCTTAATGGATGAATCGGCAGCTAATTCTAAGGAACAGTGTATAGATAGGTGATTGGGAAATCATTGATTCCTCGAAATCGTGTTCACCATCAAATGGCATGTCCGGTTCAGGTTCACATTCATCAATGTCTAATGTCTCTTCAATAATTATCTCCGAGTCTTCGTAACAGAGACAGCCCTGATCTTTGCGGGGCCCTGGGCAATGACTCATTATGGGGCCTCACGAAATCATAATAACCAAAACCCCAGTATATGTACAATTGTACATAGATACAAATGTGTGTGTGTGCGTGTGTGTATTTGTGTGCAAGAAATGCTTTTTTAAGGCAAAGACTCAGTTCGGGTGAATGTGATCCCGAAGAATTTTTACATCGGGAATTGAGGGAATTTACAAGAAATAAAGATGATGTCATGAAATATAATATCGTATAATTAGGACTCCTAAAATTATCTCTAACTAAATAAAGAAGGACAGCTTTACAATAGTAAGCCAAATATTTTAACAGTAAGTAAAGTATAATTATGTGACTTTTCTTGTTGCTAAAATCCTCAATCCAATCGCTATAATCTAGGTAGAATAAATGCAACGTCGTTTTCCATAGATAGAACGGCAAGAGCAGACATCCGGTCTTGAGACATGGTGTTCCCTAAATAGGTCTTAATGAGCTTCAGCTTAGAAAAGCTCCTCTCTGCAGATGCAACAGCAATGGGAATCATCGTGACTATTATTCTCAGTGCAACATAATTGTTTGGGTAAATTTCGCACTTTTTTTTTACTATGCACTTATTTCGATACCCACACATAAATCGGAGAACTCCTGAAAGTAAGCATCTACTCAATCAACTGTGGTCAACAAATTTCAATTTGAAAATAATCAAAACGCAGTAAACAAACACTAAGATTGGTCATTATTTGTATATGACAAAGAGATACAACTGCGGTATTTTACGTGACTCCAGGCATTCAGGTCGGCAAAACTACTAATTAATTGTCTGCAGCGCGGAGCTCAGGGCGGTTGCCCGGTTCACCCGTACCTAAGGCCACCACTGCTTCGTAACTTTAAAACAGGCTTAACAGTGTAGATCATCTCCGCCATCTTGGTATGACCTTTCCATTGATTTACATGGGAATCGTTTTACTCGTCTTGTGTCTCTCAGAAGTTGAATATTCAAGTTCCGCTTTCACGAAATGTGATTTTGTGGTTATTTTGACTCTTGTATAGTTTCGGTTTGTGAAGTTTCTTTAAATATATAGGTAAGTATAATGTATTATTAATAGTTTGCTATACAAATCAAAATATGTTAACGGGCAATTATGCTGTTCGTGTGTAAAATATTGCATTTCTATGAAATAGCATGAGTAAAAGAGAACATGACGATAAACTGGGCGGAAGCAGAAGTTAAAAGTATACTCCTGAAAGATATAAGACGAGTAAAACAATTCTCATATACATCAATGGTAAGTGCCTACCAAGATCGCGGGGCACAAAGATTACACTCCACTCACAGCACGATAGCTACTGTAAAACTGAACTGAAAGGGTTAGAGCTAGCGTTGGTATAAGTCTGTAGGACTACTTTGTTTATTGGAGTTTCTATTTGTCATTTTAATTTAATGTTGTAAGAAACCGATGGAATGTGTTGGTCCAGACATAGAAACATGTTTCCGGAAACATTGTTTGAAAAAGGTTTCATGTTTCCTAAATGTTTGCAAACATTTGGGAAATATTTGCAAACCATGGAAACATGTATCAGAAACAACATTTTCGAAACAAGTTGCTAAGATGTTTCGCATCCAGACCTGTTAGGGGAAATAAAGATGTTTTCCGAGGAGGACGTGGCGATAGCCTGTGCGTCATATATCGTGATAGATGCCATGTTGCATGAACGTAGGAAAAGATGTTGGTAGACTCGAACACTTCTGTGCGAGGGGTCATATTATGGCCTTAATCTATTAGCAAATCTCAAGCTTGAAGATGGTGCTGGTTTTCGGAACTTCACTAGGATGAGTCCCAAATACTTTGAAATACTGCTTCAAAGGGTAGGACCAAATATATCAAGGAGGAACACACGATACAGAGCTGCAATACCACCTACAGTACGACTTGCTGTGACTTTGCGATTTCTTGCTAGTGGAGATTCATTTTCAAGCCTTCAGTACACGTTCAAAATTTCAATGCAGAGCATATCTGAAATAGTTCCTGAAGTATGTGAAGCAATCATTTCAGCATTACGTGAATATGTTAAGGTATGTGTCAAACCTAGTTAGTTCAATGTGTTTCCGAATAGCTGTCCACCGTCCAACAGGGTGTTTACGAAAGATGTGCACATCTGTACTGTACAGGTGAATCATACGGACTAAAATTTTAAAAAAAGGTCATATAAACATGTGGTCCAAAATGCTTAGTTCAGGAGAAAGTTAAGCTTGGAGTTCGAAAAGTGTAAAATTGGAATGAATTGTACGAACCCAGTATCCAAATCCAGTAGCCAAAATCATCTCACTGCCTGCAAAATGTCAATTTTAACCTCTAAGACAATATCTATGTAAAGCAATCTTAAATGTCATTTATATTTAAGCGAAAACTGGAACTCTAGCGTCAATTCTAAAAGAGATCCGTGCAAACGTGCTAGTTGACAAATGTTTAACTTTCTACAAACTTCGAAAGACAAACTTGCTACAAACTTGGAACGCCAAACTTGTGATCAACTTGGAACGCCAAACTTGCGATTAACTTGAAACGCCAAACTTGCAACCACTTTAAAAAATATTTGTAGAGCTTGTAGTGAGAAAAGAGAAGTCTGGAGTGGAATCCGAACTCACGACCTTCAGATTTGTTTGTTTATCTTGTTGTCCAACACTCTACCCCTGTTCCACGAAACCGAGAGCAAGAAACAAGAAGCATGAAAACGAGAATTCGGATCAGATCCGCATCCTGCTATGATGACCACGCGATAAAACACGACGATAGTCGTCGAGTATGATGACAAAGGGTGTGTTGAATGTGGCGAAAATTATAATGAAAGAAGAAGAGAAGACGAGTGGATACAGTGCATTGTGTGTGAACGCTGGTTACATGAACGCTGTTCGAAATGTTTGTGAGCTGTGTGGCCAAGTTTTCTAACATACCTAGACGAAACAAGATGCAATGCACGGTAATGTAATTGAAAAGCATATTTCCAAAACGTACTAAACATTTTCATCTTTGTTACATCGACTTTTCAACATAAACAGTAAATTTTTAATTGCGTAGATATATGCTTGAAATTAACATTACTAGCTAAGAATTTTGTTAGTGACTATTGTTCTCTTCAGTTTATATCTACTCATTTATCTATCTAAGTTAAAGAGAAAATTGATCCAATTTAATTATTGATTTCTCTATTGTTTAGGTTCTCATATGGTTCATCAGTCCCACAGTGCATGGTCCATCTAACCCACAGCACTATGAGAGATATGGACCAGTCAGCCAATTGTTTCATGCTTAAATTTTGGGTAGAAATAATTTCTTTTTGATTCTAAAAGCCTTTAGTTGTGGTGACTGAAAGTCCATTCTTATATTTTGTGCAGACAAACATGTATTATTATTTGACTTATTGGAGGGAGAAAAACAGTGGTCCATCTCTACCGGACTTACCCTATATTTTTTAGTTTTTGTTTCATTATTGTATTGTGCATAAGGGCGCTTAATGGTTTACTTATTATTTCTAATATGAGCAGTTAGTTTGCCTTACTATTTCAACTAATCTACAGACAGTAATGCATGACGTAGATGTGTACCAGTTTTCTATTTTCTTAATTAAATATTTCATTATAAAATGATGTTGCAGTTCGTCGACAAACTCTTGTTTGGAAGTGTACGATACAATGGATCCAATTGCACCAATGTGATAAGTTATGGTCTACTGTTTTTATAATTGAAATGGTCGACAGTCCTGTCGGTATTTTGTAAACAGAAAGTGACATGCAGCAAACCAAGCAATTAGAACTACAAAATATATCCACATACCTCTGTTTCAATGTCATTCGAACAGTCTGTATTTCTGCTTCCTCTAGACTCTTGAACATTCAACAGAAATGTTAGCGGCTCGTACCCAACCCAACTAACATTTTTCGGTGAAGCTCCACTTTTATTTCTGTTACAGATGGCCTTGTGCTCTCTACGAAATTGGATCCGGAGCGCCTTCAACTTTTTGTCTATTTCTTCTACACTGACAGATAATGTAGAAGCGATTTCTTTCAATGTATCCTGTTTCTTATTTCTATTTTTATACTCGGAGTATGTAAAGTCCCAAAGTATTTTGTTACTGAAACTCTTCAATGAATTTGAGGGTCTTTTCTTGTGGCCACATCTTTGTGTAATGACCGGTCAACAATGCAACGAAGAATGATAATTATGTGTAAAGCTTTTTTCACCTAAGAATGCAGGTGGTCAAATCGCGAACTAACCTCTTCACAAATACGGACACAGACAACAGACACGCCAGTCGAGTGGTAAAGGTAGTGGTGATATCTGAAAAAAAAAGGGTTATTGTGAATCCACGGCCTGACGCGCTTTGTTCTGTATGTTTCAATATTATCTGGTGCATCGCCCAGCGACAAACGGATAACAACAACTATAATCATAATAATAATACTAATTTGGCAAGGAATACGAAGGCAATACGCTGTGCTGGATGTTGGAACATATTGCGTGTTCGTGTGTCCTGAAGCGAGCAGTAATGCAAAACCAATTGTGCAACACGTTTATATTCAGTGCAATAACGAAGACAGTATTTGTTTTAATTAGTGTCCTATTCATTATAATTAACGAGAGACCGTAGTGTAAGTTTTAAAGAGATACCGTAGTTCAGTAGTGCAATCGGGACGTCCTGGGAACGGACGCAGCGGCCGCCCATTCTGACTTTTCCAGGGTTTTTCCCTCAGTCACACCAGACAGATGCCGGAATGATACCTACACACTAGCACCCGACCTACCACTTTCTAACAACATCTCCCCCATCCTGTGGCGGTCTAGGTATAATGTTCATTTTAATCTACGCCAGTATTTCGATTACTTGAGTTCATCAGACTGTACTGCCACAGTGTTCTCCTACGCATATTCACCCTAGCGTTGGCAGAATCATAACAGTCATATTTGTCATTATGATCTGTTTACTTATAACTTGGACTCAGAGGACAACTAGGGCAAACATCGAGCACCACAGTTCGCGTACCGCTGCTCTAATTTACTTGTTATTCGTCGGTAACTCACATCATACATGTTCGTCAATTGGGAAAGGAGATGTGATGTCGTTTCTCCATTGAGCCAGAATAAACTCTGCAATTTACACGAACAAGAAAGAGCCTGCAAATAGGTAGAACGTTGTGCCCATCCCATGCCAATTTCTACGCTAACACAACTTATAACTTCTGTAATTTAATTTCTTATTTACTATTTGAGGCCATCGTTATGATTCTACATCAGTTTGGAGACGGTTTACCTCCATAAACCGAGATTTGGTACAGAATGTTTCCCAAGTGCTCGCAAACAATGATTCATGTTTTCTATTTCAAATGGGAAACAAGAAACGTTGTTTCTTAATCTGGAAACATCAGAAAGTGTAGGGGTGTTCGCTATTCAGATTTTCATACCGACTTTCGGTATGTTTTGGATACGGATGATTATCAATATACCGATAATACCGAAATGCCATAATACCGAAGTACAGAAAATTCCGACATACCGAACCATATCAATATATCGAAATACCGAACAATATCACAATACCGACAAACAATGATAGTGAGCGATATGGAAGTGCTGATGGACGTATGTATTTATTGGTTGGCCTGGTCCCCACCCCGAAATTCCGGTTCATATGCAAACCATAGTATAATTTTAGGCGTATTTATCTATATTTAGAGTTGTAATACCTTTCTTCACAAGAACTTTGAATTAGGTAAACATTGAACCTAATACAGAAAAATTGACAACCAACCGGTTGGCAGCAAATGGATGCAAATGTCAATCTTTCAACCTTGCCTGTGTAATAATATAGTGTATATTTAAACGAGAAATAAGCAATGAAATGTTGGCGATTCACATAAGAAAACAAAATTGACATGAGAAATACAAAGTTGATTATTCATATCAACATGCACGGCAGTGCATGAGCCAAGTTCTTCACGTCAAAAAACGTCAGCACTGCCAGAAGCATGTTATACAGGAACAAGAGTTTATGGCAAAATCGACGATTTGGGGTCCCGTAACAAAAAAGATGTTAAAGATAGGAATATGAGCTTTAGCCGTTAAGGAGATATGGTAAATATGTGCAGATGTACAAAATTTCATATTCGTATCTCAAACTATGTTCTAGTTGTGGACCCCTGAAATTGCACATTTTAGGCTAACGGATACTCACTGATTGACTCACTCACTCACTTATAATATTGTTTAGGGTGTTTGGAGTAATCTAGAAACCTGAAATTTGGTATGAAGGTAGAGGATGACAAGTAGATAAAGGAAAAATTCCGACATTTTGAAGAGGTAGCCATCTTGGATTCACAATGGCCTCCAAACCTAAAATTTCAAAGAATACACAGCCTAAACGACTAAAGCTAGAACAGTGAAATGTGGTACGAAACTACATAATTAATAGCAAATTAAAAAAAAACTTTTAAAAATTTGAAAAAGTCGCCATCTTGGATTCAAAATGGCCGCCAACCATAAAATTTTAGAGAATACACAGCCTAAACGGCTGCCGCTAGAATAACGAAATTTAGTTTGACAGTACAATATTATTAGTAGATTATGAAAATATTACAAAATATCTCTAAAGACGCCATCTTGGATCAAAAATGACGGACGTCATAAATCCGTTTTCCACACTGCTTGAGCCAGAGATACGAAATTTGGCATAATGACGTATTATCAAAGGTAGTTTAGGGAAACATAACAACGTTTTAAAAAAGTCACCACCTTTGATTCAAAATGGCAGCTGAAATATCATTTTTCACATCGTTCGAGATAGAGAAATGAAATTTCGTATGACAGTGTGTCATCACGAGTATGTCACGAAAATATAAGAGAACGTTAAAAATGTGTCCATCTTTTATCCAAACTGCCCGCCTAAGCCCCACTTTATAACGACTGAAGCTAGAGAAACGAAATTTGGTATGAAGGTGTACCATTACGAGTAGGTTAGAATAATTTCGGCTCTTCTCCCCTACTAGGGTGCAGTTCATAGCGGTAGCCTGATTGCTATAAAGGCGTGTGCCCCAGCGAGGCCATCTTGGAATTCTGGGGGCAGCGCCCCAATGAGGCGAAGCGAGGATATAAATTACACAAGTATAAAAAGGTGCGAAATACGAGCAAAAGCACCAGGGGTGCAAAATGTCCAGTCAACTCCTTCAACCTTAAAAAGTGGTGAAATGGAATATGGATGAGCCTAGTTCCTCGCGCCAACTTCCAATACTCCTGCCTGTCCCAACAAGTATTTCTCGTCACAAACGTTACCACTGCCAGGAGCATGTTATACATTCAGAATGTGGAAGTTTCCCCATTCGGACGCAGCACTCTGAAGTATGAGGGAATATCTGCATCATGGGGCGCAGTGCCCTGCAAAAGGTTGTGATAAAAAGACGCAGTTGCTCCAAACTCCTCAAGTTCGATGCGCGGCCTGCCGTGGGATTCTTGACGCAGCGTCGCAAGCGAATCGAGGGGAGTATCAACACACACTGCAGTGCATGTAGCCGAGTTCCTCGTGCCACAAAACGTATACAGGAAAAAGAGTTTATTGCGAAATCAGCGATTTTGAGATTCTGTAAGAAAAAAATGTTAAAAATTGAAATATGAAATTTCGAAGTATGACGGTATATCATCACTAGTAGATTACAAAATATCTGCAAAGACATCATTTTCAATCCAAAATGGCTGACTTCATAATCCATTTTCCAGTCCGTTTGAACTAGAGATACGAAATTTGGCATAAATGTGTATTAACAAGAGTAGTTTAGGAATAATTTACATTTTTGAAAAAGTTGTTGACTTGGATCAAAATGGCCGCACAAAAAACTTTTTCCACACCATTCGAGCTATAGAAACGAAATTTGGTATGAAGGTGTACCATCACAAGTAGTTAACGGTAATGTAAGAAATCTTTTTTAAAAATCTCTTTCTGTAATTCAACATAGAGGCCCAAATACCATTTTCCAAACTACTGAAGCTAGAGAAACGAAATTTTTTATGAAAGTGTACCATCACGAAAATGTTTCAATAAATCGATCAAACCACCGCTATGAGGGTGCAGCCCCCGAGGGTATTTGGAAAAAGGTCTGCACAACACGGTTCGCTGCCCCCAGAAAGTCTGATTACAATAAAGGGGGCGTAGCCCTAAAAATTTGAAGTTGAGGCGCACACGGAATTCTGGGGCAGCACACCCAGAGAGGCGAACCCAGTATATATACGACTCGGTCGCGACCTACAAAAAGCTGTGAAATCCGAACAAAAACACCAGAGGTGCAAAAAGTGCAGCCACGTTCTTTAGCCCTAAAAAGGTGTGAAATGGGAGACGGATGAGCTAAGTTCCTTGGTGACAGCATGTAAGAAGAATAAAGGAACTTGGCGCGAGCTGGTAACAGCCTTAGTATTGGTGGCGGTGGACGTAGTGTGTTTTAGGATCCCCACCACCCTTATAGCTTGAGGATCATGAACCTTGCCAACTCGCGCGAAGTTCCTTTGTTCCTCTCACATGCTGTCACCAAGGAACTTGGCTCATCCGTCTCCCATTTCACACCTTTTTAGGGCTAAAGAACTTGGCTGCACTCTTTGCACCTCTGGTGTCTTTGTTCGGATTACAGAATAATATACTGATAATACACATTAAATCATTTACATTAACGCACAGACTCATTTCGAAATCAGTTCGAAGATCTTTAGGCAACTCAGATTCAGACCAGATGGATGATCATGGAATTATTGGTGGAATGAAGAAAGTGGTCGGAAACGGGAGAACCCCGAGCAAACCCACGCACACGGTGTTTGTTCATCACAAAGCTCACATGGCACGAGGAGGGTTTGAACCGACGAACCCAAGCGGTAGAGATAAGCTCTCTACCATTGAGCCACCGCGGTCCGCTCTAATCAGGTAGTGTTTGGGTCTTTCCTGATCATGAAAACACAGTTGATGTAGATTCGCCGACTTCGTGTCGCGTCAATTAACAAAGTCAATCACGCAGCGGCAGTTTTTAGGATGGGATAAGAGCAAGCAACAAAATGCATTTCAGCAACATTTTGATGTAATTCGAAAACTGTTCAGTAGGAATGGACAGATCCGGATCCACCAGGGGTTTCGGATATTCGGTCAATGGCTTCGTACGATTTCGGTCTCAGGTTCAAAGACCTAGAATTCGGATTTCGTTATGATGCAACTGCAATGGCGCGAGAGTAAATTATGAACGGCCCTGGACAATACCTTCCTCATCCTCTGCCTACCCCATCCCGGCCTTAGCCAAAGAAATAAATAGTATTGATAGTATTACTACTAGTATTGATACTGTTATAGTAGATATAGTATTGACTTTTTTTATTTTATTTATAACCTTTAGGCATCTAAGGCTCAGTCCGGAATAGAGGAGGGAGAGGATTCAGAAAGATGTCGGCCAGGGCCTATGTTGCAAGTGCCACCCCAGCATTTGCCTAATGTGACTGAAGGGAAACCGTGGGAAAACCTCAGTCAGGATTATCGCTGGGATCGAACCCATTACCTCTCGAAGCCTACGCCAACGCTCTACTACTGAGTATTTTCGGTATATCTATATTTCGGTATGGGTGATAGCTAATTTTCAGTATTCCAACTTACCGATACCGCTTTCGGTATATCCATATTTTCGACGGCAATAAGAAATTGTTTTCTAAATGTTTTCCAACGTTTCTGAAACGTTTGCAAACATTTGGGAAACATTTCAATGGAAACATTTAGAAAACACAAAAAACACCTCGGGAAACAGTTTGCAAACAATGTTTCCGGAAACATGTTTTCATGCCTACACGTGGCTTTACGTTCATGGTGGGGATAGTGTCGAGTTATAGTACAATGGGTATTTATCCCTTTCTTCTAGCAATAAAACATGTCCAACGCTCGTGTTTTGGAAAAGATTAAAGAAAAACGTGAACTGCATTGACAAGTTGTTTCCTTATATTATAAGTTTACTCTTCACATTCGCGGTAGTGTCCATATTTGAGTCCTACAGTATAGAACTTTATTTAACCAGCCCGCCCTGAAATCCTAGTGGCACCTGCGTTTCTGCCCAGAAAAGTATTTAATGGGTGGGTCAGGACCCTCCCCCCACGAAATTCGGAGTATTACGTAAAATTAGTATAAGTATAGTTAAAAAAACTTTGGTAAATTTTATTTTATATAGGCTAGTCTAGCAACGTTTGACTTCGGCCCGTAACGATTCGGTTCTTTACACCTAGTTAAAATCCACAAACATCCATGCCCAGCCGGGATTGGAACCCGGGACCTTCGAGTCGTTGGCCTAACGCCTTATCACAGCACTGCTACCTGGTCGGCTATAGTAATTGTAGGTGTAATCAAATATATTCAATATACTTTTAATACTCACACACACCTTGCACCCCCGGAAGCCTGTGGAACCCTCAGGAACCAATTTCTAGACATGCGCCTATTTCTGCCTACCAAACTCTTTCCTTATTTTCAAAATAAATGTTTTATTCGGCTAACTTCCATCCCATCTACCAGCATCATACACACTCACACAGCGGCATGGATCAAATCCTCCAAATTATGCAAATCTTTTATATTATATCCATATGTCGTTATTGTTTCCAAAAATAACGTTAACTCAAAATGCTCTTATCGTCCATATAAATAATTTTAACAATTTTTTCTTGTACTATTTCGGGCTGAACTGATATATGTTGCATCACCTGTTTGTCATTTAGACCTTAATATTTTATGTAAGATATAAGATGCTCCGATTTCAAGATGGCTGAAATGGTAGTCATATTTTTCATAAACAGCACAAGTTAACCAGTGTTTATTAATGTTCTTAGGGTTTCCATTTCTTACACTGTTTCATAACGGAAAGAGTACACTGAGTTAGCAAAACTCATGTGATAGTCACCTAATGAGTCAGGGCTAGAGTCAGGCTCTCTCTAGCCCTGCGGAGCGCAGCGATACAGCGTGGAAGTGAGTCTGCAAGTCCCTGGTACACTTCCGGAGGCAGTTGGCATCACACAATCTGCAGAGCGGAAACCGATTGCGGCCTGTTCATGGGTGGAGGATCTTGTACACGAAGCCTGAGTTCAACGGCATCTCAGATATGCTCGTTGGGGTTCATATCAGTGCTCTCGGGGAGCCAGGTCAGTCGTTGGACTTCCCCTGCATGTTCTTGGAACAATTCTTTGACGATTTTGGAACAAAGTAGCTGCGCATTGTTACCTTGAAAGACCGCAAGGTCGTCAGGATGTAAAGGCCAAAATCGCGTGAAGATAGTATCCGAGCAGCTGACGATACAGCGTACCATTCAACGTGTCTTCCATAACAACCAGAGGAGCCATTCCGTACCAGAAAAACGTGCTGCAGACCATGACTGATAACCCACCACCCTGGACCACGTCCTCTTGACATGTGTGATTCATTGTTTCATGAGATATGTTACCACGCACGGTGCCTCCCATCCGCATGGTCCAGTTGATATCGAGATTCTTCGGACCAGCTGACGTTACGCCACTGTTGCAGTATCCATCCAAGGTGATTGATGGCAAATGGAAGACAAAATGTCTGATGACGCGGGGTTAGCAGTGACACCCGTGTAGGGAGACGGCTTCTATACCCGAGGGAACGCTAGTTCCGACAGATTGTCCACTGGGAGAATTTTCTAGCACCGCCAGTGTTGAATTGGGTCTTGATTTCTCACACTGTCGCCCTTCTTTCTTTGTTGACTATTAGGCCCAGGTGTCGGTCTCGGTATCCGTCATTGAGGGCAGCTGGACATTCGGTATGGTGGTTGTTGTGGACTGTGACGCTTTCATCCACTCATTCTCAGTACACCCTGGACATGGTTGAACGTATGAAAGCGAATTCCTGCACCACCGCCAAAATCGAACTTTCCATGCGTCGGGCAACCACCGCCATATCCCGTTCGAATGCCGTCATCTAACGAGGACGTTGCATTTCACATGTATTACTCACACAGCCACTTCCTATAAGTCTTCACATACAACTGGAGCCGTCGCGGCGCACTGCAGGGGCGTGGAACACACGTGGTGTCCACCCGCGAATCAGTGACCTGCTACCCCATGCGCTTAGCTAATTTAGTGTATATTCAGACAGTTGAATCAATTTCGCTGAGTATTGTCACAACTCATTTCTAAAAAATATGACAAAACTGACTTCACCCATGTATTTCTGTGAAAATGCCTGCTCAGATTGCTGTATTACGTGACTCTCTTCCTATTTATTTATTTTTAGCAAGATTAAAAAAGGCAGATCTCCGGATGGATGGCATGGTGATCATATCCTTCAAAAGCAGCGCTACCTAAGCAGTACTTATGAATATGCAATATGTTTTCATTTCTTCCTCTGTTTCAGAAAGGAAATTGTTTATCTAGACAGTTGAATCAATTTAGCTCACATCTTATTATATCTATCAAAAATCAATTTATGACAGATCTGACTTCGCCGATGTATTTTTGCAAAAACTCTAGCCCAGATTTATATATTACAAGATCCCCTTCCTATTCTAAAAATACCAATATTCAAGATGGCCGACTTCAAGATGGCGGCTATGACGAACATATGCCCTAACTGATGGCGCGATCCACCTAGGATCCATTAATGTGCTGTAATGTTCTCTGTCCGAACAGTCATATAAGTAGTATCGCAATTGGCATATTATTCTGTAATATACTTAACTCAACTTCCAATTGGGGATCTAAACTGTAGCCGATATCTATTAAAAATGCTTTGGCAAACATACCGAATATGACATAACACTTTTTAGAAACCAATCTAGGTTTATTGTAACAAATAATATATGGATCAAACCATTACAACTGTACGAGAACGTACGGTAAGTTCTATCGCGTCAAGATTAATTCAAGCATATATGAAAACATTGGGAGTACTGAAAATCAAAACATGCAACATGACATAGATATTAGACTTAGCTCAGCTCGAATATCCAAACTAAGCACATCCTCCATCATCTGCAAAGGCATGTAATAAGATATCAGTAATGGTAACGTATTTTCCTCTTGTATTTACGATAATGATCCCGCATCAAAGTCATTATTATATTGGGACGAGAAACAAAGGAATAGCAGCTGATCGAATAGCAAGGTTACCAGCTAGAATTTGTAGCAGGAGAAAAGTACATAAATCAAGACATAAAAAGTCACTAACTCGCATCATCGCATAATGTGTATTTGTTTTCCATTACGTTCAATGTTTTACCAATAAACGCGTTTTCACACAGATTACACTATAAATAATTATTCTTATGAATAAGATTTTTCGCCACGTGTCCGTCTTTCTGAGCGTAAACACTTTTAATCGTGCTTTCTGGGGAATTCCTGATGTCCACTACTCCTCTGCCAAGTTTTGGTAAAAAGCGCTTTGAAGCACCGATAAGTGTCAGATTCAACCCATGTCCCTGCTATGTTGAGGTCATGCAACAATAACACGAAACATCGGTCAACTACTACACGTGCACATAGAGTCAAAGAACAATCTACTCAAACCAACGGTTATACCGATTGGGCAGAGACGGACATACCAATGACCGACCTCTACAGTCTCCCAATATAAAATATAAAGCATTGTCGAGACTAGCTGATCTCGTAACGAAAAATCGTGAAATACGGCAGTACATACTTCACGGCAATATTAAGAAGGGATACATGACGAACACGGAAAGAAAAGACACAGGAAAACAAACAATGCTGACCGAAAAGAAATAGAAAACAAAATAGACAGTGTTATGTACACGCAGAGCACGGTACCACACGAAGTTTTATAGGAGTTTCTAGGCAATCCAATGTCTAGGCTCACCAGCTAGTTATAGCTACTCAACTAAAAACCTCTCCGA
Organism: Lepisma saccharinum; assembly: GCA_022664845.1. NCBI lineage: Eukaryota > Metazoa > Arthropoda > Insecta > Zygentoma > Lepismatidae > Lepisma > Lepisma saccharinum. Next base: position 27,012 of record JAGDQP010000543.1, on the reverse strand, counting down.
AGTTCAACCGTGTCCACTTAGAAGGAAAGAAAAACATCTCTGGTAAGTACTTTTGACTCACCCATCACTCTTCTGCAATGTTTTCAGTCCTACTAAGACTGAGGGAAAACTCCACCCAGTATCAAGCTAGCCTAAGCTAATAAACCCTGGAATAGGAACGGGGTACCCAGAATTATAAAGTATTCATTTCTATTCTCTTATCGACGGCTCAAGAGGTCAAGCTGTTTTGGGTACCAAAAGCATAAAAGATGTGCACACATGTTCATAGTTTATTATGTCTTGCTGAAAGGGAATTTTGAACATTTAGTGGTCTTGTTTTGTCAAGATTTCTTTGTATACATTTTGTTCACATAAAGTAATAAGGCTTACTTACTTTTCCATCAAATTTCTTTGGAATATAGCTTGAAAATGATGTTTTAGTTTGTTCTTCGTAACTTGCAAGAGGTTACGACTGGGTTCTAATTCCGCTTCCGTATTTTTTTTTCTTAATATCTCCTAGACTCCAGGAATCTCTTATTAATACACTCTAAAGTATAAAATCACGTCTCTACGTGTATATTAAAACGTTTAAGTTGTATTTACCTCTTTTTTCATGTTATTGATGAAGTAGTGCATCCTGCTTCTAGCATTAAATCAATAAAGAACAAACCAAATAAGATATTTTATGTCTCCGCCTGTAGGCTTGTGGGGCCATAGTACTGATTATTTTAGAAACTAGCTTTCACACGGGACAAACTGCATACGTTTAACTGGTAAAACCACACCCGTTCGTACTCTTAAAAATACAGTAGAGTCTCCGTTATCGAACCTTATGCAACATTCCTTTTTATCCGACATCGCAAAAAGCATAAACCGGCAATAAGAACAGCAAGTTGCGAACATAGTCTATTTTTGTTGCTCCCGAATCTACCGCGTGACGCACCCGTCTGCGCTATGATTTATGTGTCTTTCAGTCGGTGCATGAAGAATGATGAAGAGTGTTGATCAGTATGAAATTACTGATGAAGAAATTGTTAATTTGTCAGTTACTTTTTGTGGTTTTATTTTAAAAACATGATTTATTTTGTTCGTAATGTGTAACATTATAACATAGTTTGATGTTTAATAGGCTTTTTCTTAACACCTTCCTATTATCGACATTTTCGCTTATCCGATGTTCTTTCGGCCCGTTTATGTACTGTAATATGGTTCTTTCAAAGAAGAAAAATACAATTAGCATGCTTTAAACATAGTTTAAAAAAATCATCGTGTAAAACAAATGTTCAAAATGTTTAAAACAATCGCCTCTGTTTATAAAACGTATAAAACATCTGTTTAACATTTTGTTTTAAACATTCCAACCATGTTCTAGAACTGTTACTTAATAATCGCAATCTTTCAGACCGTAGCGGATTGACAAAAAACTATGAACTATCGCGAACGATTTACCGTCCCTTTGCCTTCACGTCACAGATTACAGAAGACGCTTTTACCGTTAGCCACCTTTCCTTAAGAAAGGCGAAACATAGCCGAAAAGCACTTTTCTCCTCATAAGTGTTTACGTCTCCTGTTTAAAACTGACGGAAGATACAATCTGTCTGTGTTAATACGATTGATCTACTACCTACACGGAAAGAAATTAGTTTTAACTAAGTCAAGATTTTGCTAGGTTGATGACCAAAAGGGTTGCCCATAACCTACTGGTTGTTTACCACAACCTTTTCGAGACATGAAAGTACCTAATTCTGTAGGTAAATGGTAACCAATTGAAAAGGTTTAACAGAAATCAGGGTAAAAACAACCAATTCGTGGGTAGTCAGTTACCTACACGATTGGTACAAGAAGGAATAAACCAACAACACGGTTAATTTAAACAACATGATTAACCCACTGCTCGGTTATGCTAACCGTTTAATATGCAGGTAAATTTAACCTTCTGAGAATTAGTTATTTTTTAACCTTGATGAGGGTTAGCTGAACCGAGTCTCATCTATACGAGATGGCAGTCATTGAACTCTGAAGGGCTCCCACATGGAAGTTTTGTACCAACGCCAAAACGTTACGGTAAAGCTTAGGAGGTAATCTAGCAACCCTAAATCCAGGAATGTAGTGCTATATAAATTATTATTAATATTCTATTGATGAGAAAGTGTAATATGCAATATTGAGATTCATATAATGAATATCACAATAGCGCAATTGTGAAATACACGCATTATCGGTTGTAAACTCCAAGTGTTCGGTGGTGTAGTCGTTAGCGCTTCGAACTACAACGCATGAGGTCCCCGCTTCGATCCCAGCCCGGCGCTTAATTTTTCTTTTTTTCAAAGATAACTATAATAAGTTACATATAGTGTAAATCATAACAATAACTTGCTTCCAGACGATTTTACCACAATTTTTTTTTACAAATTTTCGTTGGGATGGGTTAAAATAACGAAATACAGTTGTTTATCATAACCCTTTAAAATAACCTACGTGGAGAGTTAAATCAACCCACTGGATCTAACCTTTTTAGCTGGGTTGCGGTAACCTTGTACTTATTAGGCTCTATATTTACCAACTCACTCTGTTACATTAACCCATTTTTGGGTTGCTAGTAACCTTTTATTTCTTTCCGTGTATCTCCTTCACAGCGGTTAGCTGCATTCAACAGAGGGCTTCGTGGAATATCATCTAATTTCCGTCATAGTTTTAGCTACGGTTAAGGTGTAGAATTTATGACACTCTTTTGTACCCCTTATCCACCTGTATTCAGTTCGTTCTCGTTCTCGCCCTCAGATTTCTCACATTCATTTCACTTCTAAACGTTGCTCTCACTCTACCATTTTCACCTCCATACCTTTAAGTGCTTCTACCAACTTACTGCGATGTCTGTAGTATTATAATTATACATATTTAATTTGATTTCGTGTTCAGATAAAAGTATTTGATTTGTTTTATTCAGCTTCTTACTATGAAGAATAGAGAAATATTTACTAAACTGTACTAGACACGTCCTTAGTCAGTAGTATATTTAATGTTGACTATTTATTTTCTATCAAAAGGTACGCAAGTTTAACATTAGTATAAAAATGTAAACTACAATAAACTTATATCAGTAAAATGTCTGTACACTTAATTGAGTACCTTCAAAATATACTTTTGTTAACTTTAATCAAATTATTTATAGTACACCAAAATGCCTACAATTTTTCCTTCAAATCTCGCGTGAAATGTAGTAATTATCCATTTTCCAGACTATTTCTTCTATAACTTTGTGATTATACTATTTTTTCAGACCAGCTTTCATATTCCGTCAACCGCCACTTTCATATGTGACCAATATCTTCGTTTTGCCTTTTGAGAAAAATGTCTGGCTTTGTAGCTTTGCCTTAATCTTCCTCATATCCTGCCTACTTTACGGAGTGCTCAACTGGGAAATTCAACTCTCCACAAATGACAAGAAGAAACAAAGTATGAGTGACATCGCTATGGTATCGCTGGGGTTGGTATGTCAACAAGGTATGTATCCAACATACCTTGTATGTATGTGTGCAACAAGAAGTAATTTAGGTTATCAAAATACTAATGTTTCTCTTCAGAGACCTTTGGTGCTAAGACTGAAATTTAAATGTTTATGGTGTAGAGTTAAAAACAATACAATTTGGCGTTACTCAGGAGTCAAGGTGCTGAAAACGAGACTAAAATCACATTTCGTGTGCCGGGATTATATAAACTGATATTTACATCTTCGGTATTTTTGACCTGACCATTACAACAATTTACAGTTTTTCGGTTAGTAATATCGAAGCGTTATTATGAAAAACGATTTTAGTATACGTATCAGTCTACATGGAGAATACTGTATCAATATTCAAAGAAAATTATTGCTTCAACCAGATCTGTGGACGCTTTACCAAAGAATGAAAATCTAATCGGATTATATTCTGAGGCGTCATTTTCACATTTGCTTTCAAAATGATTTTCAAGCAATTGTTAATGCATCGTTGAACAAAAGTGATGGCTTTGAAAGTTATCACAACTTTTCTATTTTCCTCCGCATTTTCGGAGGATATAATAATTTCGGTCATTTCATTATGCTATACATACATTACTTCTCTAAATAATGTTTGTGCAATGTTTCATAGGAATTAACATGTGCCTTCTCAGTTACAGAGACACGAAACATTTGCATTCTTACCTGTCGCGGTGGCTGAGTGGTTGAAAGCTCACCTCTGAGGCTTCGGGTCTTCGGTTCAATCTCTGCTCGTGCAATGCGGGCATTGAAACATGTCACTTGTATTGACAAGCTGTGAGCATAGCCGCAGTTTCTGAGCTTCTTACGATGAGTGTTCATTGTTCTTTTATTCTGTTGTCGTAGGTTCGAATCTACTACCCACCCTTTAACATTTTACGTTTTCCCCACGTTTTGTATGTTTATTTGTCTGCGAATTTTCGTATAAAATAAATCCAGATGGGATAATTTGTTCCGAAAACCCAAATGTACACACCTATTGATGTTTTAACATTTCGCTTCCTGGATCAAATGTCACATTTACTTCATATTTAGTTTCAAGAATCATAATATCAAACTTTCCTTCTAATCGAAACCATTATTGCCGTCTTGCAATTTGCAGAAATTAACGAAATACACATCGAATGCTTAAAATACAGCCATCGTTGATTAATAGGAAGATCCCTCTGCTCTTAGGAAACAATGCAAGACCCCACAAGAAAAAAAAACAGAGCAGAAGCTTACTGAATAGAATTATGAAGTACCTTATGCGACCTCAAATTTGGTTTTGCAAGTTTTTTAGGGATTTCACCAACGTCCAGCCACTCTCACACCCTCCATATTCACTGGGCTGGTTACAGCCAAGAGACTATCTTAAAGATTTGATGTTCTAATACAAGGGTGGTGCATAAAATGTCTGCGTAGGACTTCATTGCCTCAATGTTCCTTTGAGCCGCAGTGGAGAACCATGTGCATCATAGCAGATACGCATCGCTGTAGAAAATGGCTATTTTGAATGAAGTAGATATGATTACTCCATTCCCAAATTCAGTAGTAGTGTGAAGTACGATAACTGCCAATTATTTCCAAACAGCCTGGTATTCAATGATATATCTTACAAGAAAATGAATATCGTATGTAATATCAAATTCCAAATAAACTTAAAATTTTTAGAAATAAAAATCTATAAAAAAGCTGTTCCAGACTTCAAACTAAATTTACATTTAAGTTGGAATCTTTTCCTTCATAATCTTACCCATTGAAATAAACCTGCAGTGTAGATGTATAAAATGAAAGGAATTAATTTTTTTGTTTTGAAAAACTGACGAAATACTGTAAAGCGAAGCGTAAATTATGAAACAAATTTAATTTCCTTCTGTTGTTTCTAATGTTGTAGGATCAGAAGTAGAACCACGCAGCACTCCTGCAAAGACGGTCTTCTTCTCGCTTCTGATAATTGCCGTTTTCCTCTTCACTTCATACTCAGCTTGTATTGTGATTCTTCTTCAAACTTCTAGTAGATCAATCAGAACGATGGAAGATCTTCTGCAAAGTGGGATTTCATGTGGAGCATATGATATAGTGTACAACCGAAGAATTTTAAAAGTAAGTACATATCGTACGTCACCTTGTAAAGGTAACAAACTCATATAGATATTTAAAGTAAGTCCAAGATAAGATGTACAAAGTTTGACTCACATGGAAAACTAATATTTCTAGCTTGAGCTCTGTGAATAGTCGAACACCGCATATAACTAAATGAAGCTGACTATATGCTTCCATGTTTATAACAAGAACAAAGGACCGAAGTTGGTATGTTTATATGAATGGTTGTAAAGCCACGAAACATACGGTAGTTTCTCTCTTTTGAATATATTTTGCGCGCTCATAGGAGATAACCGAAGATTCACTGTTCACATTGGTTTATATTTATTATTTAATTAGTCAAAGTACCCGCCCATTGGTGTGGGGTGACTTAAATATTTTGGCAACACCTACAGCCTTACTCCAACTACACAATTACTAAAACTACGACTAGTATTACCACTGGTACAGCTATTACTACTACAAATACTAGTACTACAACTACTACTGCAATTATACTACAACTACTACAAATACCACTTCCTGCACTTCCTAATACTACTACGAATACTGCTACAACTACTACTAATGCTACAACTGATAATACAACAACTACTAGAACTTCTTCAACTACCAATGCAAGTATTTTTACAACATTAAATTATTAATAATATCATGTTTATTCGGTTTTAAAACATTAAAACAAAATTTACTGGTTTACAACAATCGAGACTTGACATTTAAATTCTAAACTATATAATTGATACTAAACAGTGAAAAGTATGTGACTGGACCGGGGATCGAATCCAGCACCTTTGGGTTACCGTCCCAATGCGCCACCCAGGGTCGATAGAGTTAGTTCAAGGTGGCCGTCGTTTCCAGAGGTTGCTGAAAGTAACGGTTGCGTAAAAAACTACATATAAAGAATGGAATTTAAAGCAACCATAAATATAATTATTAAAATTAACGCAGCAGCCTCTACGTTTATAACACGTTAATAGTAACAGGTACCCTAGTCAGTAGCGAGGAAATACATATTTCCTGCAGATATGGTAGCTGTGAATGCTGGCCTTATGGACTAGACTGGAAAAGGACAAGCCGGTTATGAGTGGTGGTTTGTTTAATGGAGCTTCAGTGTGTGAAAGTGTTTTCTTTGTTCTTGTGTGATTTCAGTGTAGTGTCAGCAGTTTTTCTGTCTCTATAAATACAATTTCATTATGGCTCCTGAAACCCCCTTTTTGTGAGTGTGTGTGTAGTTAGGTAAAGTGGTTCTTCAGCATACAGTTTGTGTGGCTTTCTTGTGATGAAGTGTGTGCTGTGAATATGGCTGAATCATTTCCCTGGCCAGGGGTATGTTACCGTGACTGCAGGTATGTAGTGGTTAATATCTCAAAATTACTCTACTCAAAATCCAGGTCTGGTTCACAATATATCTTGATCGTAAATTTATAGTATGATAACCATGTTTAGAAATTCAGAATTCTCACCTTACACTCAATTTGCTTGCGCACGTTCTTTTCTCACTCGTCTGTCTGGAATTCAGTGTGAATTTATATCATGAAATTTTACGTTAGATTTTCGCCAATTCCCTTATAGCACAAGCCCTCCACGGGAGCGCCCATTTTGATCCCGTGTGACCCACGATCATCCCATAAAGAAATCAGGAATCCTATTAAGATCCTACCGGGGACAGTCATGGGAATGCTCCCATGAGAATCCCACAGTTGTCCCACAGGATGACTACTTGCAGCGAGATGTAAAAATTCGTAGAATTTTGTATATGTGTAATACAAACAAACACAAATTGAGAAAGATGGAGAGAAAATAGTGGAAAGCATCAACGTTCACCTCGCCGTCACACGTTCGTTGCACACAGTGCGTATATAATATTCATTCCTTGTGGGATAGCGGATTTGTGGCGCGAGAAGCAAGAGTTATTATGTATCAAAAATAGTTGAATTTTAAGTTGAAATAAATGTAAATGAGTATAAAACAGTTTTAGATTTCAAATGCAGGCTACCAAGCTGTTTAATTTTAGTAACTTCAGTTATTAGCAAGTAACACAGCGTTGCATACTAAGATCAATTTTTTACATTATGAGTCTTAACGGTTTAAATGGAGTTACCCGGGTCTTAAAAAACAAATGTACATGTTTTGTTATAATGAATCAAATGACTTGGTGACTGCTTGAAGGTAAAATCTGTTTAAATAGTTTAGATGAGAACTTCCTTCCACAAAAGTCAAATTCGTGTGGCAGCCTGCCATCATGGTAACTATCTGTTTTAACGAGTTTTACAATGGTAATGACTAAATTTGAAGGACTGATTGGAAGCTACACTAGACATTTACTGAGTATGCTAGGTTATTTGGCTTTAGAAATATTAAATGAAACATATGTTGCGAGGATTGGTGTAGTAAGACCTTGTACTTTGTTAATACTAGAATTCATAGCCTATGTTGTGTACTGGTGCCGTAACGCTTGCCGAACTGGTTTGAGAAGCACCGTACATGGCAAAATTTTAAGACAGCCCCTCCAATTCCACTATGAATGACATGCATGACATACCATGATTTTATAATATAAATTTGCTCCCACTACCTAAAATAGATATCAATTTTAGTTTGGAGTTACGTTAGGTAAACGAAAAGATATGTTGTTTTCCTTCGACTTATTTTCACCTCCTTCCCGCAATTTCAACATTAGGTACGCAAATTTATTAAACCGCGACTCTTGCAAAATTTAAATAAATCTTGTTCCTAGTTTCTGTACTGGTCCATGAAACGATATATCACAACCTCTGCACTGAGTCGCCATACCGCCATCTTCAGCTAATATGTAGTAGACGCCCGCCGCCGTTCTTTGTCCAAGGTAAAACAAAAAATCATTACATTTACTGTTTGTATCTTTAGTTTATACTACTTTACACGGTTCGTTAGATTGTTAGGTTAGGATAGGTTCGCAGCGGGCATCAGCTAAACAAGACTCTCATCTTCCTACAATTCATCGCGATACTATAATACCCATGTATTAGTACACTTTCTCCATACGACTACTACACACTCTATTATTACAGAAAACAAAACACATTCTTCGTCATTAGAAGCACGTTATATTATTGTACACAAAAGCAATACACTATATCAGACGAAGAAATTATTCCTTTCTGCTCGCTAAATTTTCAAAATTTTACTCAAGGTGGAGGGGCACTCCTAGAGTACCTCTCCTTACACTCATATGGTCCTTGCGCTCAATGTTTAAACTACGTTGCATGTCACACAATGTTGTTAACCATACATAAGGTTGGGGGTAGTGTGGACAATCGTGAAGTCATCTTCGACATTGAGGACCTCGGTCGATTTTCGAACTCTGGTCTCATTCGATGGAATTGGGGTCTCCCTGAGCACGAAAAAAAATCTTGTCGTAGAGCATTCCTTCCCCTCCAATACCTCCACAAATCATCCGACAAGGGCTATGGGGACTTCGGCCGATATTCGAAATTTAGCTCTCATTCTACAGAATCACTTCCTCACACCGAAAAAAAAACGTGTCGGAACTCAATTCTGCCCGAAACGTCAGGGTGAAGATACTGGCTATTCTTGACTGTCCCAAAATGCCAATCAAGATTAGCACCCAGACGGGAAGAAAGATAAACGTGATTGCATTCCACATCTTTCTCTTCACGTCCTTGTGCATATCATCGAGTTTATAATCACCTTGATTGTCTGTGTACGTTTGTATGTTCTATCGAATGGAATTTGTCTCATTATACCTGTGGATTTTCGTAGCCATTTGATTGGCGTTTTGGGACAGTCAAGAATAGCCACTAGCTTAACCATGACATTTCCAGGAGAACTATCGTGGCAGACTACCTCACGGCCGGTGACTTTTCCTATATACGGGTTTCCATTAAGAAGTTCCATACAAGTCCCATCAGGGTCCCACGGACTCCCACAGGAGTCCCACGAGTTGTCCCGTTTCACTGGACCTAAGCGGACATATGGTATTCCCGCGTATGTCCCATGGCCGTTCCGTGTATCCCATGGAAACCATCCTGGTATCGTCCCGTGGTTCCAGGTGGGAGCGCCACAGGATGTCCCCGTGCAGGTTTTGTGCTATGCGGGTTACCGTTTAGATATTTAGCATTTCAGCCGTATGTGATGCAATATTTTACGGTATAATAAGTCGAAACTCTTTCGTTATCCCAGCTCACCGTAAGCCAATCTATGTGATAAGAAAATTGCTTTCTGATTTAACCTAACCTAACATATGTTTTCGCATGTTTACTATTGAAACTTGCGGTTAGGTTGAATTAGTTCTGAAGATGTGTACATATTTATTTAATATATTTTGGAATATAGCACTAAATTCTGCTCAGAGATATTATTTGCATTCAATTGTTTTCTATGAACGATATATTGCAATTTTTAAGTAGAAATGTTGTCGTAGCTCGGCTAAAGTATAAATTACAAACCTAAACTAAGGAATCAAAATTTCATATTTATTTTGTAATATCGTGTGAGAATTTGTGCTCCCCCAAGGCATAGAACGTTGCTGTAAATTTTTATTTTTATTTTTGTTATATTGAAAAGAAAACAAAACTTATGAAATTTACAACTATATGAGATTCTAAAATTTCACAGAAATCGTATCTTTTTTTTTTCAACGAAATTATCTGTTCAAATTATTTCGTAACTCATTTTCGCATTCACTTAAGAAAAATAAATACAACTTTACCAGTTATTTATTTGTGTAAAGGTTTCGTCCAAGAAGTAGGTAGTCTATCAATATAATTTGACTCTTATAAATGGTATAGCTTGTAACGGTAACCTTACCAGTCCTTGACTTGGGTGCGATTAAATTATGGTTTATTGATGTACGGGGGGATATATAATAGGCAGCCTAACGATCTTCGTTC
>JAGDQP010000543.1:0-16526 GCA_022664845.1 Lepisma saccharinum | reverse complement strand
TATATCGTCCGTTATTGAATTAAGATAGATATCGTTATCTTATTACAAGCTGTGATTGAGCTTCTGAACCTTCCATGATGTCAGTCCGCGAAGTAATACTTTCCGTATGCATATTATAAAGTTACCCAATATGAAATTAGATTCAGATGTGTTATTCAAATGCGTAACTAATTTTAGAGAATAGCCAAATTGTCTATGGTCTACCAAAATTTCGTTATCAGTGTTTACTTGCGCGTGGCCGATTTTGTATTGTACATTTTAGTGACTAATGTTCGGGTGGAACATCTCTCAGGTTCTCGGGTACCGGTTGATGAATGTGTGGTTTAGATTTTGGAACAACGAGGTTTGCTGTTGGATACAGGAGTGAACTTGCAGTTTTGGTTTTGGTCGGGTGCACTGGCACACCGCCGCGTAACTTATTCTACAATGTCGAAGTAAAAGTTTCGGCTACTGTCCCAGGGACAAGAACTGGGTTCCTCCTGGTGAATATAGTTCGATGTTGCTTTTTATTTTCGCGTTTTATGGAAAGAGAGTTTTGATGAGGCCGATGAGAAATGATTACAGAATAAGGCAAAATGTGCCGTAAACTAGTCGGCCTGCTCGATAACCTGACGGGAGCCTCTGAATGGTAACTCTGTTACAGGAGTTCACTAAAATAACTTTCTAAGTTTTAAATAATTTTCTGCCGATTCTTTGATTGCTTTTTCTTTAGCGCATGTTCATCTTAAGGTTTCTTTCTTCCTTCTTCTGCATGGATTTGATGAGTATGGACTCTAATGTAAGTATGCAGACTTGGGAAGCTGCTGATTTTTTTCCTTTCGGAGTATTCGAAGATCTACGTCGCACGTATGTGTTTTGACTATGCCTAAGCTGATATATAAATATTTATAGTTAAGATTTCCTGTGAGGTATTCTCGCCAAAATCTTCCTCCTTTTTTGTCTTTTGTCGTGTTTTAGCCTTCTGCTATCGCCAACTTCTCTACGTTCTGGCACTTCTTTTCGGACTTCTTTTCATGCATGCTTCAAGAATTAGACTAGTGCATGTTATGTCTTCGTCGGGTCTTATATACTGAAGCAAGGCACCGATGGCTAGGTGCCCTCCTTGACTTCATCTCCAAAAGATGATCTTTAAGTTTTTATTGTGCTCTCGTCTGTGGCTAATGTAACTTTGCTTCCCGGATAGAGCATTATAACCGTTACCATTGTTAAGAAACCTTTTACAGTACTCAGCTCTTATGCACTTTCTTAAGCATATTTTGATGCAGACCTGTTTCATATTGACTAAATGAGCATAGAGTAGATAGTTAATGAATTTACAATAATAAATCATTATTTAATTTTCTAAAGTTCTATATGTTTGTACATCATAGTAAAAAATATTAACTTTTCGCCCAGACCTGAAATTCACTTTAAATCGTGTATGCAAACTTTACTTACACGATGTTTAAGACATGTTCTGCTGGCTTGTTAATGTATCTCGATTGGTATTACCAAGCGCAGAGTATAACATATCCATATAGTACAAACATATTCCTAAAATATATCCTTTAAGATTCATATGGACAATATTCGTATGCTCCATATAAATCCATGCATGGATCACTAACTTATTAAATATTTTTGTGTTCTCTTTTGCATGCTGAAAATACATAGAATTTCAAACTATATTCCAACGTTTTTTGCTAGGATGTTAATGAGACGTGTTTCCAACTGTTATCTTAAACTATACCATAGATCACGTTTAATATATCTCTCTATGTCAATTTCATAAAAAGTTGGAATTGAATAATAAAAGAATTGAGTTAACTACATTTTTCATGTTTTGCTTGTAAGTTCCACCAGAGTTGGTCTAATTTAAATCCTATTAAGTGTTGTACGCATTCTTTAACACATTTGGCACCAGATACAATGTGCTTAATCTAAACAAAAATAATACGAACAAAGTTAGAAACATTTGCTCGTTTATTCTAACCTCTCAACGTTATTTTGAATCATTATTCAACGTGGAATAAACCGTTGAACAGGTGGATATTTTGTACGTACATATACAACGTTAAATAATATTTCGGTACTAGTGTTACTAACATTTGTTTTCTGTTTTCCAACGTCTTTGTGCTACTGATTGTAAGAGTAGTAATAATTAGATACATCTTTGTAAAACAACTATGTTTCGTTTCAATAAGTCGATCACTTTCATCACTTGAATATATTTAAGTAATTGAAACCAAATAAAGTTACTATTAAATACGAAACATATCTTTATAAGTACTTGAACGACATACAAAATAGTGCTTTTGTTGTACAAAGTTCGTGTTATCACTAAACTATGATTTCAGTACATACATGAAATGATATTTATATAGTGACAATATACTTTAAACAATAATAGCAATACGTTAGATTAAGATTCTTGGCGCACAGCAGCAATTCAAATCGAGAAACTTGTATGGTCAACCGTCTGATTAATACGATTTTCTACGTTGTTCTAAAAGTTTATAGACACACAGTTATCCCTTTTTATTTCGTGATACTCTTCTATATGAGAAAGAGCGTTTGGTTGGTAAAATAATTGTCACATAAGTTGTTCATAATAAGTTTAATGATTAGTTTCATTGCCGTAACTGGATGAAGTCGTTGGTTTATGTAAACCACAACATTATCTGTACAAGGAATTGGTTGATTAGTTTCAGTCGCCTAACAATTAATGAAGGACCTACAAGACCAAAATACAGATTACAAACAATACAAAAAATTCCAGAATAGTCTCTAATCTTTTGGCAGAAACTGTGATTTTTTGTAAATTTGTTTCACAAAATATATTTAAGTCTATTACCAAATCTAATAGGATATTAAGAGACGAATGCGTAAAACTGAAGAACATCTACTGATAATACAGTAATAATACTAGGTATGAGTTCTTATACTTATTTGACAAATTGAATTCCATTAGGTAAACACATATAGAAGTTGTATTTTGATTTCCTTGATCAATTCAAACAAAAATGTTACCACAATCTTGTAATAAATCGTATTCTTTGTTACAGACCAGTACAGACCCTGTAGTGCGGAAACTATATGCAAAGAAGATAGCGCCACCTGGCAAGAAACCTTCATTCTTTAGTCTCCGTGAAGGAATGGTGAAAGTAAGAAAGGGGCTGTTTGCTTTTCACTTAGACACTCTTTCAGCCTACACAATTATCAGCAATACATTTGAGGAACATGAAAAGTGTGGCCTCAAGGAAATAAGATTCATGAACACGCAGCCAGTATTCATGCCTTTGCCAAAACATTCTCCTTACAAGGAAATTTTTATCACAAGGTAAGTGTAAATTACGCACTACTGTTTCCTTACTCCAGTAGCACATGGTTGATTTAAAGTTGATAGCACCGTTGAATATCTGCTTCTCCAACGTTGTGTCAACAGTGAGGCTTTTAAGTTGCGTGTAACATTAAAAAAAAAAATATTAAAGGCGAGGGGCATTCAACGGTAACATGCACGTAAAATTCTACATTTGTTTTGTATTCTACTTGGGTAGTAAGTAGTTGCAACACAAAATATTAGCTACGTCGGTCTTTCATAATGAAAAAAAAATAATTGCAACTATGATAGTTTGTATCGCCTGGTGTCGCCATGCTTCATTTACATGCATTGTCTTCTATCATTTTACAAGCTGCTGTTGAGCCTGCACAGTAATACTATAAGGCCACTCACTATACATAGGTCTCACCTCATCAATCTTTATTGAATGGAAGTTGAGTACCGTGGCAAAGAAACAGGTGTAACTGGTTATTTCCTACGAACAGTAAGTTTATTGAGGACTTAAATTCGCATTAAGGTCGTGACAGTACAAGAGGACAAATTAAGAGTTGTTGAAATTACATGTAAAATATAGTCAATGAAGTGGCGGGGATCATTTTCTTGGTCATGGGGTTTGCCATATAGTGCCTGTGGCACTAGGATCAGAAAATACGATCATTCATCTTTGAGTTGATAGCTCTGTACCCAAACTTATCAAATACCTTTGGAATACGGTATAAAACACTGAAAGCAGAAAGTTGAAAACATAGGTTGTAAGTGTGAAAATGTTAATATTATAGAAAGATGGAAAGTTCAACCTTCCAAGGGAACGAAAGGAACGAAGAAACATCAGAAGATAATAGACACATTTAATCAATAGAAACATACTTCTACAAATCAAGATGAACGGGAACATTAAACGAAACATCTGGAACTTAAATAGCAAAAAGAAATAGTCGTTTAATATTGGTGGATCGTTGTAATTAAACAAAAAACAAAGCCATAAATGTTAACAAGATTGTTTTAATTAAAAACTGAAAATGAGGATCTACTGCGAAATGATTAAAGTAAAGGAAAAACAAACAGTGGATATATTTTACTAATGCGAATTCTTTGCAATGTAGATTGAGGACTTTCGAAGTTCCATATGACAAAATCTTAAATTCTTTTGATACTTATCACCCATTTTTTCAACTTAAATTCTACACTGAAACACTTCATACCGTATTAGAACGAGCATTGGTCAGTTTGGGCACCAAATTTCACCTCACAGATGAATGATCGTCCATTCAGATCGACCTCATCACAATCTATAGGAAAAACATTTCTGCACCAGTTTCTGTTCGAGGTGTAAGTAGCAGCCCCTCTGAAAGAACTAGTTAACAACGTCATCTCGTAAATGCGAACACAAGAAATATTTCAATATTTAAGTGAATCTTTTTGTAATGTTCAAAAAGAATGCCAAAAGCTAGACTAGTATAAGTCAATTCGAAATCAAGCATGAATTCAAAATAATAATAATAAAAGAAAAAAGGCAACGTCAGAAAATGATGCGGAATCGTCATTTATTTGGGAATGAGATTACTATTAAGTTTATTTCTGACTATTGCCATGTTAAAATAAAATAAATTTTACAACATAAATTTGAAAATAAATATTCACTTTCACTTACACTTTTCGAAGAGGTAAGCGAATTATTAGCAGAGCTAGGAATTTTGGGTGCAAAATGTGTTATCAAAAGTCCAAAACGATGCCTTGTTTTGGTCTAAATAAGTGCTTAAAAGCGTCATAATTTGAAATGTGAAACTTTATTATAAACATTGCAGAGGCAATTACGTTGAACAAAAGGACAAAAACTTCGCTCATGCGTGGAAGTACCATTATTCTTAAACATTATTAACACATCACTAATGCCACTCATTCGAAAGATTTTAAAACAAATGACATTCGAAATTTCCATGTTTTTCTTCTAATGAAACTGTACCTGCTTTCATTAAGCAAGCACATTTAACTAGAAAAAAGAACGTTTCGTTTTAACGAATACCAGTGGTGCGTATTTTGTTTTTATGGTAAACCAGTTCTTCATATTGGCAATCTGCTCAATGTCATGGTTTTTCTCTAAGATTTACTCCAGCTTCTGTTTTTTTAATACCCTCAGTCTTTTCCTTAACATCCTTCAAAATATTACAGTGTTCTTGATTCTCAGGACACTACGCCTCCCAACTTTTTCATGTATGGTGTAAAGTTCATCTTGCAATTTCTGTTTACCTGCTAAATGGGGGCCCACACATTCAAACGAAGCTTCAAACGGTTTGATGAGACCAAGGTTTGATCCAACCGTTTGAAGCCGGCTACAGTCGCACAGTGCGCCGATTCCAATAAAGCTGGCCAAAAGTAAAAAAATGAAAGTGAATGATCTCAAAATTTGTACTCGTTTTTTTTCTTGGGGGGGGGGGGGTCCGCTGATTACGAATCTGAAGTCAAAGTTGCAAAGTGTAACCCCCATTATCCCCTACTGACAACCTCTATTCGTGAAATAGTCTGTATATCATGTTACAATCAAGACGAATATCATGTCCATGGTTTTTTGGGTCGCTGATTACGAATTTAAAGTCAGAGTTGCAAAATTTAACCCCCTTAACAACATTTTAACATATTAGCGTATACTTAAATGATAATTGTTTTTAATGAAATATCATGATGTGATTTTTTAATAAATGATTATTGGTTGTATTTTGGGCGGCCATTTTGAATCTAAGATGGCGTATTGTAATATTTACCTAAACTACTCGTGATGATACGTTTTTATGACAAATTTCGTTTCTCTAGCAGAAACGGTGTGGAAAATGGAATTTGGGTTCGCCATTTTGGATCAAAGATGACATCTTTCGAAATATGTTGTAATATTTTCATAATCTAATAATGATCAATTACGTTCATATCTAATTTGATGTTTCTATCTCCAGCGGTTTAGGCCCTGCACTGTATACAACAATAGGTTTGGCGGCCATTTTGGATCCAAAATGTCGACTTTTTCAACATATTATAATATTTTCCTAAACTACTCCTAATAATACACCATTGTGCCAAATTTCGTAGCTGTATCTCAAACGGTGTGGAAAATGAATTTTTGGGTCCGCGATTTTGAAACGATTGAATAACAAACACGTTTAACTTCGGACAGAATTGTTTTGTTTCATACAGAAGAAAATGGGTTTGCCTATAACTTAGAAAAGTCTGACAGCGGAGTAACGAGGGGCAACATAACTTTTTCATAATAACATATCGTATTTTAACGTTTTCAATTAATAAAAATCAATAATAAATATTGTTTCACTAATAATTTATATTTGATAAATTACTATTTCGTATTTTTTTAGGTAGATTTCGAAGAAAAATATACCTATTGAGATCGATACGATATGAAAGTATATATTTATATATATATTTTAACACGCTAGCGGCCATAATTTTGAAGATATTTGAACCAAATTTTTATATGTTGTTTCTAGGCTTAATAGCTCGGTTAAGTTCGTTAATGAGCAAATGTGGTCGCCATCTTGGATCCAAAATGGCCGCCGAACCCATTGTTGTATAGAGTACACAGCCTAAACCGCTGGGGCTATTGAAATCAAATTTGGCATAAAGGTACAACATCACTTTTTGATTACGAAAATGTTACCTAATGAGTTCAAAGACGCCATGTTGGCTCCAAAATGGCGGAAGTAAGAAATCTATTTTCCATATCGTTTGAGCTAGAGACATGAAATTTGACATAAAGGTGTATTGTCACTAGTAGTTCAAGAAAATATTACGAAATGTTGAAAACCTCGCCATCTTGGATTCAAAGTGGCCGCCGAACCCATTGTTGTATAGAATAAACAGCCTAAACGGCTGCAGCTAGAAATATCCAATTTGGTAACACTATACAGTATCAATTGTATGTTACTAAAATATTACATGATGTATGCAAAGACTCCATCTTGAATCCAAAATGGCGGACCTAAAAACATTTTCCACACCGTTTGAGCTAGAGACACGAAATTTGGCATAAAGGTGCATTATGACGAGTAGTTTATTGAAATATTACAACATGTTGGAAAAGTTGCCATCTTGGATCCAAAATGATTGCCCGAAATCCCAGTTTGCACACCGTTTGAGCTGGATAAATGAAATTTTACTTGAAGGTGTGCCATCACAAGTAGGTCACGACAATATAAGAAAACTTTAAAAAATTCGTCAACTTGGATCCAAAATGGCCGCCCCAAAAAAAGGTTTCCATATCATTGAAGGTAGAGAAACGAAATTTTTTTGAAGGTGTATGACCAAGAGTAGGTTACAACAAATGGGGCAAACCTTCCGTTTGGGGGCGCAGCCCCCCGTGGGAGGGTGCAGACGGATACCATGGTGGTGTAGTGCTGCAGTGAGATTTTCGTTAAGATAAAGGAGGTGCATCCTCTAAAAAGCACTGAAGTTGGGGGGGCGAACCCCCTACAGAGGTCTGGGGGCAGCGCTCCAAGCGAAACAAAGTGAGTATAAATATATACGTCTTGTGATGTATCGTTGAACAGCTCTTGATTAATAATCTACAAATCAATAAATAGTTTCTCGATAGCTCTCATATAAGGCGAGATTTGAATTTTTGAAAATAATAAAAAAAAAACTTCGAGATCTACCTCAGCCTGTAGGGCTACCGAAAGGGATTTTATATATTCTACTTACTTTCAGACATTGATTCTATTTTATTTGATTGAGATCTGCTTCAACCTAAAGTTTTTATACATCTTTCAACATATGTGTCGTTTACTGCCTTAGTAACACAATCGATACCAATCGAACAAAGGTAGCTTTGTGACTCCTATTCTGGGATAGGTAAAAGGAAATAAACGCTTTCATAAGTAATTTCAACCAACCAAACATGAAAAAAAAAATCCTAACTAGTCTTTTTTTTTTTTTTTTTTACTTTTGGCCAGCTTCTTTGGAATCGGCCGCACTGTTAGGCGCCCACGCGTTCAAACAAATAACTTAAAACCGGCTGTTATTCCGGCCATTCTTGCTGGAGTATTGTTTCTGTCTAGGTTCGGTGCTTTTATCGTCTAGGTTTGGTGTTTCTTGTATTATGAGAACAACTAGTTTTGGGTATTTTATAAAGAGACCTAGCTCCTTGTTGAGTATTCCTAGCTTGGTTAACGTATCGGAAAGCTGATCCGGAGGATGTGGAATCGAATCCTTGCCTTGTTAAATTTACATTTTTTAAAAAGAAAAATAAATTCTATCTTCTCTTGTGTATACGTATGCATTAGGAAATTTAATAAAATTAGTGACCGAAGGTTAGGTTAGGCTACGTAAGTCAGGTTCGGTGCTTTTTCTTGCACAGTCCATTCTTATGGACTCTCCTTAGACGACACCCAATTCGGAATAATACTCCCGCGAGAACGAGGCTATTATTCTGCGCCGGAAAATTCCAACCGGGACTTTCAGTCACTGTTATCAGCGCTTTTCACACGCCAAAACAACTAATTTCGTGTATATAATTTAACAAATTCTAAAGAAATTCGGTGTCTCTGTTCCCCTCATCCCTGCCATTTTCAAGCATCTGCTCGGATCCATTGTTTGACATTGGAAGGTGCCTTACATAACCAAATTTGCTTCCAAGGAGGTTTGATGCTTTGATAGTTTTCTGACCAAATCGTCAAACAAAAATTTTACCCTTCAAAACTTGTTTTATAAACCGTTTGAAACTTCTTTTAAATGTTTGAGCATAACACTTTGGCTTTTTCTAGAGCTGAAGAATCGCTTGACGAAGCTTCCAAGACTCTGCATACCACACACATTCATTGATTCATTATTTCCATAATGAAAGCGCTGTAAAGGTTAAACTAAGAAAAAAGGATGTAAAAGGTTCTGAGATTGACGGAAGGATGGGAAAAGGTGGACCTAGAAGATCCATTTCAAGTGTTCATTTTACGTTCTATTTGCGAGATAAGTTACTTCTGGACAGTATCATAGCAAAAGAAAAAAAAGAGGGGGGAGGAGGAAAGAAAATCATGTTCAGTATTTAAAAATCCGAGCTGTAGTTATGACATTCTTTAGATATTATCCTTTTCCTAATAACTTTGTAAATTCTCTTTTGCAGTACACGAAGGATCATAGAAGTTGGTATTCAGCAAAGAATTTTTAACTTGTGGTTCACCGCGAAACCAAAATGTCAGGGAAGAATATCTCACTTTGTTAGTGTGGGAATATCCGACTGTTATCCAACTCTCCTCGTTTTGGCATATGGAATACTTATATCTATCATTGTATACATTGCTGAAGTGGTAATATATAAGAGGTAAGAAAACGTGTATTAATGAGATCACATTTAATTAACATAAAGTGAAACTTAAGGATGCTGTACCAGATACTCAGAATTAGCATAATGAAACTTGTCCTGAACTTTACCTATACATTTCACAACACTTAACAAACATCGTATTGAAAGTACAGCCGATACTCACTGCGAGGGTGTGAGAAATTCCGCAAAAGTGAACAACATTTTAAGTTACCGTGCCGATGCCAAGCCGCGTGCCCGATTCTGCCCACCAGGTAACTCAAGCTATCAGAGTATTCTCGTGTGAATAGTACAAGGAAATCAAAACGTCCTAGCCGTATCTGGCGTCGCATACGAAGATGCCATTACTGATATGGAAATAAGTAACTCAGGTGCTAGAAAAGCTATCCGAAAACTGACACTTGTTTAACTACTCTTACGCTCGTTAGCATTACAAAAATATGAACTTTTCATCATATGTAATTATTCTTTATTAAGGGCAGATGCAGCTCCCAGATTGCAGTTACTGGTCCCCTACCAGGCGCCTTCCCCAAGTAGAGAAT
Source organism: Lepisma saccharinum (assembly GCA_022664845.1). Classification (NCBI taxonomy): domain Eukaryota; kingdom Metazoa; phylum Arthropoda; class Insecta; order Zygentoma; family Lepismatidae; genus Lepisma; species Lepisma saccharinum. The sequence goes on along the minus strand of JAGDQP010000543.1, from coordinate 6,352 downwards.
AGAGAAATGCCGACCAGGTATCGTGGGTACCAGAAGTATTCGGGGCGGACCAGAATCAGTACTGCTGCCTTGCAGTTAGTAGAGGGATATACAAAGGCTAGAGGAAGATAACCTCGAACAAAAACATTATTGTGAAGAGAAACAGCTTCACGATTACCACTCGAAGACGGAAGATGAATGACCTCGGCAAGGCTCATAAATGCACAGAGGACGACATATTTGATATTTGCCTTTACTGTTACGTCATAGAGCTGACAACTCTGCACGCCAAACCATGACCAGAAATAGTAACAAATTATTCCATGTTTTTTTCTGGGGTAAAATATTCCGGAGGTAAATTAGTCCTCCATTCAGATGCTCGAGCGAGCCTACTACAGAGCGATCCAAATATACGATTAAATCGAAATTAGGATAGGAACGTGGAACGTATAATCATTATACCAAACAGGTGTTTTTCAGACAGTAGTACGCGAGACTGAGAAGTACGAGGTGGATATACTAGCTATACAGGAAGGCTGATGATAGGCTCATTAAAGCATTTACAGTACATATACACATTCCACTACGGTGAGGCTTAGTCACACGAGTTTGGAACAGGATTTCTCATTAAGAACTGTATGGTTTCAGCAGTCCAGATTGTAGAGTTCGTGAACAAAAGATACCCCTATATTACGATACGCACCCGATGGTGCAACACGGTTTTAATAAATGTCCATGCTCCGATCGAGCACCTTGATGATAACGCCAAAGATACATTTTACGAGGCTAGACAGGTTGTTTGACCAATCACCGAAGTATTATGCGAACACTGTGTTGGAGGACTTAAACTTAAAAGTAGGCAGGGAAGGAAGTTTTAGACCTACTATAGGCAAATCAAGTCTTCACGAAAAGAGCAACAACACTGGAGAAAGACTGATCACCTTCGCGATATCAAGAGATCTAATAGTAAAGAGCACGTACTTTGAACACAAAGTTATACAGAATTACACATGGACATCGGATCGCAAAACAGACAACCAGATCTCGAAACGTGTTGTATTGCAACTAGAAACCACGCAAAGAAAAACTTGGCAGATAAAAATATTAAGTTCAGAGACAAATCACTGTCTGAAGATGTCATCGCGCGATAGTGATCACCAATACAGTCAACAATATTTCTTAGTCCTGCCTCTGAAACCAAAATAGTGAACACTATTAACTCCTTGAAAAATAAGTAAAGTGTGGGGTACGACGGTATATGTACAAAAATCATAAAAAGTGCGGTTGTAGTCTTGGCACCAGTTTTGCAACATGTAGTTAATCTGTCATTCACTACAAGTATTTTCCCAGATAATATAAAAATTGTTAAAATAATTCCTATATATAAAAGTGGTAACAGAACAGACAAAGCAAATTACCGGCCAATATCGATTCTTCCTGTGCTGAGTAAATTTTTTGAAAAAGTACTTCTTACTAGACTAATATCATTTCTTGAAAAACACAATAGTATTACTCATGAACAATATGGATTTCAAAAAAAAAAATCCACACAACTAGCTGTAAATAGTCTAGCAAATTACATTGCTGAAACGCTTGACGAAAGTAACTACATGATTGGAGTCTTCATTCACTTGAAGAAGGCATTTGATACTATAAACCATAACATACTTCTACAGAAACTGCACTGTTATGCTCTACGAGGCATAACACACAAATTGCTAAAGAGTTACCTTCACAACCGCAAGCAATATAGTACGTTAATAACACAGAACCATGCCTATCATCGGTAAATTGCGGAATTCCGCAAGGTTCTATTTTGGGATCGTTATTATTTCTTCTATATATAAATAATCTACCATCATGCCTAAAATACAGTAAGTCTTTATTATTCGCAGATGACACCGTGATTTTTAATAAAGGTTTTAAATTAAAAATTTTACAAAATGCCATCAACTAAGATTTGGAAAATCTCTGTAACTGGTTTAGATCTAATAAACTTACACTCAATACCGAAAAAACTAAATGCATCTTCTTCAGAAATAGACAAAAAAAAGAGGAAAATACAGTGAAATATCCCATCACAATCGGTGGAGACAAGCTATGTGTAGCAAAAAACATAACATATCTTGGTGTGTGGTTTGATGAATTTTTTTCATAGGATAAACACTGTTCAGAAATATGTAAAAAGATATCTTTCACGTTGGAATATTGCATAAACTTGCTAAGATGTTTCCAGAAAATATAAAAAACACTATACTACGCCTTCATACACCCATACCTATCATACTGTATTGAATCCTGGTATGCGAATCTAAGCGATTATAATAGAAAGCGCCTTTCAACCTTGCAAAAGAGCCGTTGGACTAATAAAGAACGCAGCATATCTCGCGCACTCAATGCCCTTATTTAAGGACCTAGAATTGTTAAGGATACAAGATCTATATAAATACAAAAATAGCCAGTCTAACGCACAACTTAGTGTCGAAAACCATATATATTCTATCAGTGGACGTCTCACCCACCTTGCATGAGATATCGACTAGGGCAATAACGGATAAAAAGCTAGCTCTTCCTAGACCACGTCTTAACTACGGGTTTTCATAGTATCAGCTACATAGCTGCATTGATTTTGAATACTTTCCCTAAAGATATTAGAAATAAAACATATAATCAGTTCCAACATGCTCTAAAGAATATCCTGCTGAAAAATATGAAATAGACCTCGAGTAATTACCCATTACTGTGTATCTGCTTTGCATTTCTTTCAGCAATTTATACATATAATGGTAATTCAACACTTTTATATCATTTCCACAGACAAGAATCTGACTAGTCTCTCATCAATTTATCTTCAACCACTGGCCAATGGCACCTAATATTTTACACAAAAACTCAGTTTCTTATGCTGATTTATATATATATATATTTCTTCTAGATCTGAGTGTTCACTTGAAGTAATGATATTTGTCAGAAATTAGATATATAAAAACAGTAAATTTCTCCCAGTGAAAGTTGTTGCTTTCCGATAGAAATGAATATCGATCTCCGATATCGGCAAAATTGTTTGCCATTCGATATTTTACCACAACATCGGTCGAGATAATTCGTTACTTATATTGGCCGTCAAGGATGAGTTACTGAGTCATGATCCAGTTCGAACTCGTACAGGAAAAGTTCCTGAGCTAGACGAGATTCTATGTTGATTTATTTTGTCACTTTCCACACATAACAAAATACTGCACAACCTTTCACCAACTACTACGATAGTGACCCGCTCGAATGGGAACCTTCGTCGTCTTGAACTGATTCGGTCAAGCAACATATGCACCGCACTTGATGTACGTAGTTAAATAATGCACAACGTGTGACTGAACCATGTATTAGTCCCTAAGTAAACTAATCTGCAATGTCCTTATCATTGGCTTCTATTACTTATGTCTTCTTCATCGTTTCAGATCCAGACGGCGACAGAATGAATGGAAAGAAGGCAGCGCATATCGTGCCAATCTTCTCAGCTCGAAATATACAAGCACAAAAAGAAAGTTCATTCATCTTCGACGGCGTTCTAGATTTTGAAAAACTATTTCATAGATAATGTTCAGCTTTGTAGTTTAAACATGTCAAGATATTAACGCTCCATGCATCTGCAGTTGTGTTTTTCAAAGTATAATAAATATTAAGACTACCAAATTGTACTGAAATATTTGTAATTACGCTAAGCAAAAAGTGCTTCCAAAAATAAGAGAGGTTCCCGAATTTCCTATTAAGAGTGATGGAAAAGGAAAAAATTTGATTTTCGATATACATTCTGGTATAATATTCACAGTTTGCAACACTGCACTATGTACTTCATATAATTTTTTTCTCAAACTAAAAGGATATCAAATGTCTAATAATCCGGTATACTGCCGTCTGCAAAAGTTAACATTATACCAGATAGGCAACACTGAGAGCTCGATGATGTTTTATCCTCTACTATCCATTATGTGCTTACAAATCACCACGCGAGAAGGAAATTTGACTTTAACCCATTGCTTCTGATTTCTCTTAAAACATTAATATAATTTACTAAGATAAGGAGTTGGTTTTTGGTTGCAAAAGGAAAACCGTTCCCCAAAAAATGTGAAATTCAACGTACGAAATTCCTTTTCGATGTGAGAAATTCACCCTAAAATTCTTGCACTTATATTTCTATCATCATCCTCTATAGTGACTGAAGGTATTTGTCCACGGTCACCAACATATTACAGTATTTCCATATTCTTAGACCATACTGTTCATTCCATTTCAATTCCGGGGAAAAAAGGTCAAAATGTGCCAGAACACAATCTTAAATTTTTATATAAAAAGAAACTATGTGTGTGAGGTACTACAACATGAATTATGAAACAAAACCAAAAGATGTTTCAAGAAAAATGGACAGAATTATAGAAAGACAAACTTGTAGAGACATTGAGCCTATTTTCGTGGAAAATAGAAATAATCTGATGTTCGAAGTAAATTTTCCTGTTCCACTTGTTTCGGCAAGTATGATTAAAAAATAAAAAATGATACTTTTAGCAAAATTTGGAGCTCATTTTCTGATAAATAACATTTAGAAAAAAATATAATAACTATCTTCAATATCCTCCGTTCTTGAGGAATGATGATATGCAAATAGAAATTTTGGTATTTTTGTTTTAAAGCTAAATATATATATATTTATATGTATATATATGTATTGCTTTGCACTACGTGCTAATCGTATACAAACGTCTTTCCATGTTAGATAACCACAATTAAATGGAAAAAAATTCCTCAGCATCTCAGAATTTTATGAATTTTGGTATGTCAGTAGGGCCTGATGCAAAACATCCATAAATGTAATATTGCAGTCCTAAATCATATATTTCTGGAGTCCTGCATCATATCTCAAACTGAATTTTTCCCGAAATTTCAGTCAAATTGATTATTTTAAATGCTTGTAACTTTTGTCCTAATTAAGATAAATATATGATTTTTGCGTAGTTGTAAAGGCTTTGGACAGACTCTTCATTTGATATGCAGTACTTGACCCTCCTAACAAATTTCAAATTTGACCTTGAACTTTGACCTTTTACCTGAAATAGAAAAAAATGGCATTAACTCCGATTTTTTATAAAATTTTCGGAAAATAATGTTTTTTTTTTATTTGTAAAGCCATGTGTAAAGTTCCGAAATAGGAAACCTAGGTATATTATCAGCATTTTTTAAATTTTATTTACGGCTTTTAGGCATTTTTGGCACAGACCTGGCTTACGTAGTCCTCCTTGCGTTGTAGAGAAAGAAGAATCCTATATGCCTGCCGAAAGAAGCTATGTCTAGCGTAGAAGCAAACATATTTTCGTAAATATTACACCTCGAGCTATGATTTTGATATCAGTTTGTAGACTTTTATTATTAAAATAATTAACAAGTAAATTAGAATTTTGAATTCAATTTTTCAGGCCTATAGGCAACTTTGGCAAGAAAGTGAGAACAAACGGGAGACCCCAAGAAAACCTACGCACACAATGTTTGTCCACCACAAAGTCCACATGGCACAAGCAGGGTTTGAACCGACTACCCCAACTGCCAGAGATGAGCGTTCTAACCATTGAGCCACCGAGGCCCAATCAACAATTGTGATGGGCATCTGAGTAGTCCATCTTGTGCCATGGAGAGAAAAATTCAATAAGGCCGCTGGAATATGCCATTTCTAGAATATAAGCAAGCATATTATGGGAAATAATTATTGCACTTTGAAGTAGTGATATTTACTTGCGTCAAATTCAAAATTTTAAGTCTGAACACATTTTAATGTCAAGTTATAGAGTTCAAGTAAGGACACATTTTTCTTGAGTTAAATTTTAATGCTATTCTAAATCTTGTTGTAAAGTTATGAATTGCTTTTAATTGAACTTAAGATTCGTGCTATCTCAATTTCATATATTCATAATGGCAAGGACTTTGGTGAAGGTCTTTATTCATTTGTCAATCAGAATGAATTCTGACAAAAATCGCTAGTATACCAGTAAGTAAGAAGAGAAAAAAAATACGTTACTGAGGAAGAGATTATCCTATTCGTCTGGTGTGTAAGCCCTCCAATATGTTCACACTCAAAGGGAAGATAAAGTGAAACAGCCTTTTTCTTACTTCCATCACAGATTTGTGTAAACTAGCTGTATGGTTTCCAGTCCTTCCTGTAGAAAAAATATGCAACTTAGCACTATTATCACTAGAGTCACAGGAGACAAGTTATTGAGAAGAACGTCCGTATGCGTGTATGCAAACGTGGATAATATATATATATGTATATTAGAGAGAGAATCACAGCCATATTCGATCCACTACTGGATGAGGCCTCTCCCCGGAT